>JAPYZE010002189.1:0-24309 GCA_030522805.1 Leptomastidea abnormis
ACAGCAAAGATTTGTCATGTTTATCGTAAGACTTTTTTACGGAACGTATTCTTCGTAAGACAATCCTACTTTATCATAGTTTTCGTACGAGGCGTCGATGTATAGGTGTATGTATAGTTGCGCATCATGCCAGAGAGAGAGAAAGAGAGCTGAGCATACCGAACTCTAACTTCTAAACTTGGTCTACCTATTTTTTTATTTTCTTATTACGGGCTTCCTGCTTCTCTCATCCTTGATCGGCACACCCGTTAGTCCGGCCGAGATGCGCGCATTCGTTTCGTCTCGCGACCAAGGCAATAAAGGACTCTCAGCTATATGATATGCTCTGGCTAGATATGCTCTTGCTGGCATACAGAGAATGAGCTGGAAATATGTATATATATATAAGCTACTGGAGAATAAAAGAAGGAGGAGTCTCTGTATATGCAGGACAGTCGAGCGTAGGAGAGACGTACACGTGTCGGAATCTCGAGTATGTATGTATGTATATATAGCTGAACCGAGATAATTATGTCGATATTGCGCGAGTATATTATATTGTGCACTTATATCCGGTTAAATTGTCTCTAGTATAGATTATGATTTACTGGTAACGCATCTTTTGATTTATTTTTATCAATTTTATTAATTAAATTTCCTCGACTTTTTTTTTTTTTTAAATTGTCATGTTTTAACTATAGAAATGAAGTTGCACAGGTACCTATATACCTACACTATTATACTGTGTTTAATTGATTTTCTATCGACTTCCGTCAGTTAATTTCTCCTCCAGTCCATCCAACCAGATACTATAGCATACCAGTTTGTAATGATTTAGCAACGAAGATGCTTTGCTGTTATAGCTTCTAACAATCTTTCTCTCTCTCTCTCTCACTCTCTCGAAGTGATGTCTGTCGCGAGAGACACGAACAATAGTTGTTATATTCGCGCTTCCTCCTTGACTTAACGACGATTCGCAGAATAGAAACGATGAGATATACCTATATATATATATTCCTACAACTCGACTCACGCCCACGCCCCCCTCTCTTCTCTTAATTTTCTTGCAGCTATATTAACTTATGGTAGATATTATTATAGCTCTTTCGAAATTCTAAGATCCTAACCAATATACGAAAGGAGGTGTAATATTTGTATCTTAGATATGTATGTGATAGCCTTAATCTATATACAGATTGCACTTTGATTAAAATCAATACGAAAAATATTATAAGCTGGTAAGTTATTTGTACGCAAGAGCTTATAGAACGCGTTTACAGATGGAGGAAAGGAGAAAATTTCAATTTTTTATATTATGTCTATAAATCGAAATCGATAAGTTTGTTTTCTTTAACAATGACGACCGTCTACTTGAGAAGCGCTTCGCTGCTGTTTATTTTAGTATTTTCATCTCTCCAAGGTGTGTGTGTGTGTGTGCTCCCGTATGTTTTTCTTACACTTTCTCATCGATCTCGGGCATGTAACCAGAGAATCAAAGTATAAAGATGAGAATGATGAGATGAAGGGGGGAGGGAAGGGGGGCATGAGTAAAGGGAGCTCGCTCGAAAGTTCAAAAAGAAAATATTTATAATTGACTTGTGAAATCTTCGGATAAACATTTGGAGATCGTCACGAGAAAGTGTACCTGAATTTTTGCGTAGGTGATCTCTTTCGTTGGTAAGAAAAAAGAAACGAAAAGGGGGATGAGAAGAGGAGGAGAAATAGAAAGGGGGTTGTGCTACCAAGGAATTTTTTCAAGTATTAGAAGCTGCTGAAGCGTTAGGAAATCGGATATATATCTACGATGAGAGAGAAAGAGAGAGAGAGAGAGAGAGAGAGAGAGAGAGAGAGAGAGAGAGAGAGAGATCTCGATCCGATCGATACTGGTTATAGCGTTGACTATAGGACGTTGTTGCGCAACTGACGCTCGTCGGTAATTTCGCTGGGCTGGGCGTTTGACTGTTACTCTTGCTGCTGCTGCTATTGCTCTCAGCTCTGTACTACTGATCGTTGAGCCGGAGAGTGACCGGGTTGTGCAATGTGCCGCTCGATTCTCCCTGTGGCCAAGTGGGACCAATCTATATAGACTATAGTTGCTGCTGTTCTCGCTTGCCCGATGACGCCCCTCGGTCGCGTTCTCCTTTTTCCGGGCTTGCCGATTTTTACTCGGCTATACCTCACCTTCTCCTTATTTTCCTCTCTTTTTTTTTCTTTTCCTCTCGCTGCTGTAATCAAGTAGTGCCGTTACCGGTTTCAGCTGTCAGAGGAGAAACCCCACAGAGACGTGTGTTTTTATACAGAAGGCATCCGTTTGTCTTTTTCAATTAAAAGTACTTATATTAAGAATATTACACTTCAAATAATTCTGAATAATCGCATTAGCATATACGTAATTCTTTGTCATCCGTATTACATGGATTTTATAGAAAATTGATATTGAAAAATAGCGTGGATAACCCCTGTGACAGCTTTGAACCGATCGGAATAACAAATCCGTTGACATTTTAATAGGAACACCGATGCCGGAGGACGATAGACCACGCGAAGAGAAAAAGAGAGAGGTATTAAGGGAAGGAGGGGTAAGAAGGCAAAGCGTTGTAATCGGTAAAAAGCATCGGCCATGGCAGCGACACATACACACCAGGCGATTTCTCTCCCTCGCCCGAGACCAAGCACGTCTGCAACTGTGGTTGCAAATGAGCCTCGCGCGCAGGCAAGGCATACAATCATATACACACATACACATACATGATAGAGAATGAGAGAGCATCAGGAAGATATACACGAGCAGCAGGCGTAACGATGCGTCATCTTCGCACAAGCAGCGAACAGCGCAAATCGTTGGGCATACATCCTCCGGGGAATTCAAAATTGGCCGTGATATTATGAGAGAACACGCGCATGGTGCGGTGCTGGCCATTAGGGACGCTGTCGACGCGAGCTCGCGCACAATATACCACGAGTGGGAAGTGCGCTGACCGTTTTCACGCGCTTTTAAATGTGAAAAAGCTTGACGTGCTTCTCGCACATTTCTCTTTTTCTATATGTTTTTTATTTTTTGCTTTTTCTTTTTCTTTTTTATTTTGTCAGGCTGTTTTAGTCGAGTCTTCGTTGATGAACGAGACATGGTGCTTGTGTTGCTTGTCGAGTAACTGCGACATTATTCAGTTTGGATGTTTATTATAAAGTGGAAAATCTTATAGATTTTGTCGATGTTGGTTGTTATAAAGATTGATGGGGGAATATTATTATGATGAAAAATTTGAAGATGAAAGAAATTTTTTTTTTTTATAAATTTTTATCAAATTAATCAAAATTTCCGTAATTATTGAAATTCACGTGATGATAATTAAATTAACCTGTTATAACTTTAATCTCTGTTAAAATTAGTACATTTGCTGTGTAAAGTATTTTTTTATCGATATACAAAAAATATTTATACCAGTTTATAATGAGATCGATATTTATGTAGCTTGCGAGCATTGAAAATTATGCGTATGTACTTTGAAGTGAAGATCATGTTAATGTCTTTTATACATTGAAATAAGTTTTCTATAAAATTTCCATAGCACGTGCCGATTCGCTTATCTTAATGATATTACGTCGACGGTGTACGCGTGGCATCCAAATTAAGACACGTTAAAAAAAGAAGAAAGATCAAAGAGTAACAAAAAATTACCAATTTGCCATTAGTTTATCATCATCTCCTTCTTCTTCTCCTTCTTCTTCTTCTTCTTCTTTAAGAGAGAGATTCATTCAGGGCAAGTGAAATTAAACTCGAGCGTGCTATGCCATTATGCACATACTTGAGGTAGTAGAAGAAGAGAAGGGGATCGAAGCGGTAAAACGAGATCGCACACGAGGAAAGTAAGCCGGTGGTATATACATGAATTATCCACGAGTCGTAGCTCTACTATATACCTGTACGTGTAATCCCTCATTCGCATCCGCATTTTCATGAAAAATCAGCGTCCGAGTTCGAAAGAGAGGCCTCGGCCCAATTGCGCAGGAAACGCGCGCATCTTGTCCTCTCCCGCTAGTTTATCTTTTTTCTTTAGGCCCTGAAGCTTATCCCCCTCCCGGCCCCCATCTATGGCTATAGACTTACAGTTTTCTGCTAGGTAAGGCTCATGAAATATTCAGGTGGCAGACTCTCTTGCGCGAATCATTGTTTCTCATTTTCGTCGCAATCATTCTCTCTTTCTTCATTTCACTCCCTCGTGTCTCTTCTAAATTCTAGCGGCTTGGATCTTCTTTTTCATTTAATTTCCAAGTCTCTTCCTCCTCCTTTTCCTCCTCTGGCTTCTTTGAATTAATGTCGTCGTTCACTGCTGTTTTGCTTGGAGCTAGAAATTTAAAGGATCTAAGCGACACGTTCGAGATTTTGAATATGCAAGTGTCGAGTCAAAACTTGGAACAAGTTCTTTTGTATTTTTTTTTTTTGTTTCGCTAGGATAAATAATTATTTTTATTGTTGGAATCATCGATCTTAGTAGTACACTCACTTATTTTGTGCGAATAGACTCGCATATTTTAAAACAGATTAGAAAAGTTCAGCTTTGTCTATCGTTTGCATACGTTTGCTTTTTTTTAGACATATCAACCAATAAACACAAAAAAAGTCTTTAAGTTTTTTTTTCTCTTATATCCGTGTGTTGTCCCGAGACTGTCGGTTCTCAGGAAGTTTTTGCGGTCTTGCAGAAGAAGCTTGACAAAAAAAAAAGATTCGAAAACTTCAATTAGCCCAATTTTTTCGCTTATCGCTTCTCTCGTCGAGACGAGAATAAGAAAGAGAGCAATATAGACGGTAAATGCGCCGAGTCATCTCTCGCACGAATAACGCAAGTAAGATCTGTGGTATAATCACACGACGATGTTGGTGGTGGTGGTAGTGGTAGCAACAGCAGCAACAGCAGCGGTGATCCTCTTCGTGCTTGATCGGTGGAACGTGGATAAGAAGTTTGGCTAGCGGAACCCCGTACTCTCTCTCTCTATCTCGCGGGCAAGTTGTTGCAAGGACTCACCGAATGAAATGTGTATCTCTTCTGTTTTTTTTTTCTCAATTTTTTTATCCTCGTCATTGACCGGGCTTATACCGTAATAAGCAGGTACGCCGTCGTTTTTCGGCAGTAGCAATATACACGGATCACCGCTCATTTTTTGCTGCTCTTACTCCTGGGGCTTTTGATTTGTTCCGTGTAATGTAACTTTTTTTTTTTCTTACCTTCGTCTCACGCAGTGTCTTTTGTTTAACCGACCACACTGGCTGACGCATCCTGTGTTTATTATAATTAACGGAAGAGCTTGCAGACAGGCAACCGACAGATTACAGTTTTCATAGCAACTTTAATAATATTTTGACAAAACTTTAAATTTGGAATATTAAAGATCATGTGGTAAGAAATCGTCATATCAATATCCGTCAAGCATTACAGGTTCACCGAATCTTCAGTTGATTTCTACAAACCGATTTTTCCCTCATTCGCTGAATATAGTAAGCTTGCAGCTTCAAATAAGTGACTACTCCTCCGCAAGGGAGTTCAGAACGTCCATCGCTCGTCCGAGAGTAGAGAGAGAGAGAGAGAGAGTAATTGGTGAAAGAGGCTTGTGCGCTAGAGTGGGCAATAAAAGCGACACGTCCTCGGCAGATAGCCGCGAAACACACGCGCCAATTTACATTCCGCACGCCAGGCGAGAGATCTCGCGAGAAAGGCAATTTATTTGGGAAAAAGGAAGTATAAGCACATACTCGCTTGCTTTCTTGCTTACTCGTATATATATGTATAGGCTACGCGTGCACGGAAAAAGCCAAGCTCTCTCGGGAGCCGATTTTTCACGCTCCCGATGTAGTGCTGGTACTTTTTGCTCCCCTCTCTTCCCATCACTTTCCACCCACCCATATTCTCTATCTATTTCTTGTACACCCTAAACAGACTTAAGATTAAATCCGCGAAATCTTCTGTCATTTAATTTCGAGAGCTTTACTTTCAGCAGATCTTTATGTGTACAATGCCGTACGTGCACCGTCTGATCGATGTCTTTATTAAGGAAAAGTGGAAAAAAGGAATAACGACGACTACGACTGCAAGACCGGCATTGCGTGGATGACTTTCTCTTGCTCCGCAGAAAACGCAGTGGCGGCCGATCGATGATCGATGCGGTTCTTGGTATCGCATGAGAGAGTCGTCCAACGAGAGCCGCGCCCCTTTCCTTCTCAACTGCACTCTCTTATTTCTTTTCACTCTCCCTCTCTCTCTCTCTCTCTCTTTTCTGCGTGTACGCCTGATCTTCTTTGTGGCAATAAAATCGTGTTTTCTGTGTTAAGGATCGTGTTTATTTTATATCGTTTAAATAATTTTGACTTAAAATTTTGACTCATGATGGACGGTAATAAATTCATACATAGTTTTATATCGTATATTGACGAATAGAATATAAAAGAAAGTTAAAACGAGAAATAAGAAATTCAGAATAAAAAAAAAAATGAGTATATGCGTACCGGATAAATGTAGTGGATCTCCAAGTTTGTGCTAGCACTCCTCTCTGCTTTAAAATACGCCGAGATCTCGCACTTATTTCAACTGTATATACAGTTCTAAAACTGCACCATCTTGCTCTAAATCAATGTTATTTTCATTCTTACGTCACGAATCTAGGCTGCGGCCTCAAAAACTTTATATTTTCGCATTAGCAAAGGAAACTGGCTTATCAAGTATTATGGATCGATCTGACTTGATTTTACGCGGATTGCCTAATTCACGTGCAGCCATGGAGAGCTTGCAGAGATAAAGCAACTTGACCCATCGGACAATTAAATTATGATGATTTGATACGAATGATTATAATATTCTGGACTAGATCAAGTATAATTTATATAGTACAGTTTTGATTTGCAGTCAGTGTGGATTCACGCTTTTAGAAATGTATTATGAAAGTTCATTTTCATCAGATTTTTTAAATTCTTTAATTACGCACTTGCCATAATTATTCTTAAATTATGCATGTTCATTTTAACACTAACTTTGAAAAACGAAAAGTTAATTTTTTAATAATTTACATAATGTTTATAAGATAACATCAGATTTTAATTATTTTTATTATAATAGTCATTGTTATTATTAAAAAAAAAACTAAAAAAAAAAAAAAAACGATGACTTACAAAATTTCCCTCAACCAAATTAGCAAGTAAAATTCATCCAAAGCATATATAAAGCTTTATTACGATAGGAGCAGCATAGTGTGTCTTCGTTTATTCTGTTAGAGGTTTTTCCTCTTGAATATATATCTCTAAGGTATAGCGATCGGATCGCGGTATAGCACAGTAGCAAGCAAGCGAGCGAGCAAGCAAGTAGCTACTACTACCACGCGGAAATTCTTGCTCCCAACCGATTGCAGTCGTAGGCGGGCCCGCATTACAACCATATAAGATATGCTCAAACTGTATAAGTAAGCTGGGCCTTCTCTCAAATGGAAGTACACTCCGCGATATGAATATATTTTTTTATTTTTCTTCTTCTTCTTCTTTAAGCATCTCTAGCCAATAAAAAACCGATTAAAATCTGAAATTCCAAGTGCGCGATTTGAAAGCATCCCTGGTAACTGGGTCACAAAAAGTGGAGTGAAACAAAAAAAAAAAAAAAATAAAAATAGAGGAATAAAAGAAGCATCAGTGAAGAGACTTTGAAAGAAGAAGGAAGAATTTTGCGACGGTAGATTATAATCGTTGGCTTTGTCGTTCCTCGAAATTCGACAGCAAGTAGCTATATACGATGGATTTAAGTACAAGCGTTTTGCAGGCTTGCAACTGCTCGCCTCTCCTCGTCTCTCGTCATCGCGTTGTTATTGTCGTAGTTGTTGTCGTACATATATAGCTACAAGAACGGTAGCGAAGTTAGACTCTCGCGACGCCCGTAAACGACGACATTGTTTCGCGCCGGCTGGGAGACTCTCACGATTGTCCGGCTCTGCTGCTGCTGCTGCTGCTCCTCATTCTCGCAAAAGTCCCTCTCGCCAACTAAGTATATTCAAATGCCGGTCTCGACGACTCGGGAGACTTTGGCCGCCGGGCCACCTAATGTACAGTAGTACTACTCTGTTATATACAGAGGTGGTGTATCTCTTGGTAGGTAGTTGGCCAATTGCGCCGGAAAACGTTGAGAGAAGAAGAAGAGAACACGGACGGGAGCTGACTCTATCAGGTTTTGAGGCTAAACGACATTCATTGCAATTCGCTTGGGACACCGCACTATACTCTCATCCGCGACTTTTTCTATTTTTACACGTAAACGACGCTATATCGAAAATTCTCAGGCGGCACCTTTGACGAACTTTATTTTTTCCTATGCTAATACTCGTTTTAATCTATTCAGCTTAATTTAAAAATTTTTATAGCAAATTTTGGCGTTTTGTAAGTATGTTAAAATAAAAATAAATATCGTAGGTTTATGTGTATGAGCGAAGATATGATTAACTAATATTTAAAATAAACTCTTATAATAGTGATTAAAGTAATAAAAATGAATTTTGTAAAATTTATTAAAATTAAAAATTTTAATGAAAGTTGTTACCAAGTGTTTAAAAACACTTTTTCTTTGAATTAGTATTAGATTCAATTTTTCAAGCAAAAAATGAGAGATTGACTGACAGGTACATCTAGTAAAGAATCCATTGTCTACATAAATGATATAGTCGTTTGAGATTGCAGCTACAGATCAGCTGTGAAATTGACAACTCAAACGACATTTAGGAAATAAATTAAATGACAGATATTAAAGCGTGAAAAATAAACCAAGCAATTTTTAAATATTAAACGTCTGTGTATGTGTTAAGAAAAAAATAGTATATTGTCACGTGAAAAGAAAATTAAAAATTTTTGAACGCGGGAAACCCAGGACCGGCAAAATACTGATATTGCGTAGATCTCCTGACTATTACCAGAAAAACAAGGGTACAGTGTACATATACGCAGACATCCGATATATTTATAGTATACACCCGAGTGTCGAGACTCTCCGCGGGATTTGGGTTGATTTCAACACGGTCTTCTCCCTATAGTGTACGCACACGGGGACCCAGCAAAAGTCTCTTTGAAATTCGTCTTCCGGCCGAGTGCCGCCGCCGCCCACCCTCCGGTGCGTCTAGCCAAAGTTGGCCCACGCCCGTAGCACATCCTCCTCTTTCAGCAAGAGTAACAGCAATTCAGAAGCATTTTTCCCTTCCCCTACCTCTCTGATTATTTCGTCAAGTAGTAGCGTGTGAAACTTAAGCGACCGACTCTCCGCATTCATCGGCTCGATTATTTGCATTTTTTTCGGCATGCTACTACTACTACTACTACCACCGTCTCTAACTTTGCCTCTTTTTAGCCTTTTGAAATAAGTAAGAGCGTGACGAAAGAGTTTGGTTGGTAGCATCGTTGTTCTTGTTATTTTGATGCTTCGCTTATTTAGATTGGTTTGATGACTCGGGGGAGTAGAATCACTTTTACGTGGCATAAGGTAGAAAGAGAGAAAGATAAAAGTACTAAATAAAGTAAAATTGCAAGTTGGCTTTTAGGCAAGGGTGGTGTGTGTGTGTGTGTGAAAGAGTACAGGCGCGGAGCAGACGGTGTGCAACAGCAGCAGCAGCCGTTAAGCGCGCGTGCGCTGGCGGGAACTTCGAATTCATGCAGTAGTGTAGGGTACTAATATGTACATGCAAGTAAATGTGTGTTGTATGTGTGTATGTGTATAGGGCACGTGTGTATGTAGACGCTCTCTAATACTCAACTGGGCTGGATTTACCTTCTCTGTCATTCCAGGTGGGCCGTAGCGAAGGTGAAGATCTCGTGGGAACCGCGCGATATTCCGTGAAGCGAGAGCGGCGGCAGAGCTGCGAGGGAGGGAAAGAGAGAGCAGCAACAGCTAAGTCTTGGCGGACGCACCTCTCAGCTTCCCAGCAGCAGCAACAGCAGCTATAGCAATAACAGCATGCTCTGCTTCGCCGATTCTCTCGATTCAATCCACAAACAAGATTTGTACAGGATACTAGCGCGAATCACTTAGTCACCTCCTTACTCGTTCTTCTTTTTTTTCTTTCTTTTTTTTTCGTTGATGATGAGAACGATGATGATGATGATGTTTATGATGATACACCGATTCACCGTAAAATATATCTATATACAACAGTCGATTTGACGCACACAGAAGTCGGGTCCAAACACTTGTTGCAAGCACACAACACACCGAACCAAAAAGTGTATAGGATAGTATTTCTATTATTACTATTACTATTGTTATAAACAACAGGTAGTTGTATCACTGATCACTTGCTTGATTTATATGACAGTCCGCTAAAGTCCTGACAGAATCTTGTACTCTTACAGTGCACAGCATCTTCTGCCGGACACTGCACATGATTTTTTTTTCACCTGTGGTACTCAAACGTCACCAGGTAACTACCAATATACGATGTGCAAAATAGATACAGAGAGAAAAATTAAAAGAGAAAATGTGAGCGTTAGAAAGAAGAAGAGCAAAGAGTGAAACTGGTTTGTCGGTGATGATTGTAAATAAGCACGCACGTCAAACGCGAGACCGATTTTGTTCCGCGGTGATTTTGTATGTAGTCGGTAAACGCGCGCTGGTGGTGGTGGCAGAGCAGCGCGGTGGTGAGTAAGCCTGGCCGCAGCTGCCCACCGAGTGTAAGTGCTTGAGTACTTGCTCGCGCACGGCCCAGGTAGTAAGAGTGAGTGAGCAATCAGGCGGTTGCCGCCGTCGCCGTCGCCGCCAAGCAAGAAAGAGAGAGAGCAACTGTTTGAGCCGCCGCGAAAATCGAGGGGGGCGCCCGGCCGGCACGGACGTAGATGGGCGGGGAGCCAGTACTCCTCTTCTTCCCGGCACTCTCTTTCTCTCTATTGCTCGCATGGGTTGGCCGCTCTCTCCTGCTCCTGCCACCACCGCCTCAGCCTAGGTAGGTTGGTAGGTGACTCGCCCGCTCCTCTCCCTCCTGCTCTCGGCAGATCACCGCTCAGCTTCTCTCTCTCCCTCACTCTCTTACTCTCTTTACCGCGAGCTGGCTCTCTCGGCCGCGACTCGCCGCTACTTTGCAGACGCCAGTCGAGGCGCACGGCCAGCACCACGCCGGCACGCGACCAGCTGCCCTCTCTTTCTCTCCCCCCTCCTCCTCCTCCTTCTCTTCTTTTCTCTATCTCTCTCCTTTTCTCCGCGAGCAACGTGCACCCCGTAAGCCGACCGACTGCCCCTACCCTCTGTTCAACAACCTCCCACCCGTTATCCACCACCTACCTACTCTCCTCGCCGATTCTAATCTCTGCTCTCAGCTGCTGCTGCTGGATGCCTCTTCCGTCTCCCATCCCCCGCTTCCTTCTTCCTGATGCTCCGTGTATGTATAACTGCAGCTCACGCCAAACCTGCTGTTGCTGCTATACTATTGCTCCAGCGGTTCTCTGCATGCGATTTATGAACGCTGGACACTGAAAGGATCGTTAAAGGGGAAAAAGACAAGTGTTTTCGCTTTATAGTCTTAGATCTGGTAGATGCCTGTATAAATGAGGCAATAACGCGGATTCCTTTTTTTTTATCTCTCTCTCTCTCTCTCTCTCTCAACCTTTTTTTTAACGATTTGAAGGAAGAATTACGGGATTCGGTGAACTGCGATAAAACTTTGGAAAGCAATGGAAGAGAGTTCTATCTATTCAAGCTGAAATTGAATGTTTTTCTTGTTTTTATTATTGTTTAAAGGTTTTGAGAAAAAAAATTATGAAATTGAAAAAAACTAGATTAATATATATTTTTAAAATTTTTAATTATTGGATTTCAATACATTTTTGGTACTATTTCAAAAAATTGATCAATATTAATTTTCATTCAGCGGAAAATTACAATTTTTTTGTCAGATTTTCCGTAAAATGGTCTTAATTTTAATAAAGTATACTAAAATCAATACAATCATTATAAAAAAAAGTCCAAAGTATTAAAACTAATCATGATAAAAAAAATTTAAACCAAACACGAATTCAAATTCGCAAATCCTGCGCTTTCAAATCCAAGCTCCATGTATGTATAACAGAAAAGGTATAGTGGTATAATGCTTATAAGCCAAAGGCCAGAAAAGAAAAGAGGTATAAAGAAGAAAGAGAAGTAGAGAAAAGAAACAAGGTAAATAAGAGAAAAAGAGTATAGCTGATGCGGCTCGAGTCCACGGAAGCGGAACCCCCCTCTCCGCCGTTAGACAGCCGGCTGGTGTAGGTATAGAGTAGAGAGACCGCTATATACGTGTACTCCTCCCGCGTATATACTGGCCGCAACTGATATCCCATCCCAGGTAGCTGCTGCTGCTGGTATATAGGTAGATGTGTGTATGTAGGTAAAGTCCTACGAAGGAGCCGCTATTACGGTTTTGCCCTGCGCTCCTGTATTCTCTTTCAACACCGCTACCGCTATCCCTCCTACTCTTCGCCACTCCACCTCACGCCCTTTTTCTCGCGCGCGCCTGCTATATATAGATATGCATACCTTCTTCTCCTTTGCTACCGTGTTGCATCTCTCATCCCGTTCTTTTAACTAATTTCGACACTTCTTTTTCTTCTTCCTCTTCTTCTTCTTTATTTAGTTTTTTTTTCGTTCTTTCTTTTGAATGAATTTATTTTTTTGCACATTTCTTATTTTAACGAATCGTTTTTTTTTTTCTTATTTTTCAGTTTTTCTTCATAAGAATGTCAAAGTTATCATCGTGGTCGACTTGGTTGTTTTTGTTATAAAGAACAGAAACTAGTATTGAGAACCGCATCGAGATCGGTATATACATACAAAAAGTTGCAGTATCATCTTAGTCATCATCTTCGTTATTGGAAGACAGTTAGAAAACGTATTATTAGAAACGTTTATAAAAAAACTTAAAGGTTGGTATATAGCGTATATATATAAGTAGAAAAAGTCGTATCTAGCCAGACTGCAACTTTATGCTCGGTGTTTCTTATCTAATATAGCAGATGCATCTGAGTCGATTCCAAGAGCAGCTCATCATCTTTCCTTTTTCATATCATCAATCTAAAGGTCAGTATTTTATTATTGAATTTTCATTATTATTTTTATTGTAATTGAAACCAATATAAAAAAATTAAACTCGACAAAAGAACGCAGCATTCCAATTCCTTTAGCTAATCGAATTTATAAAAGCATCAAAAAAAGATTAGGTTGTTACAGTCCTAAGTTGGATGTAATCGAACGAAGTAGCTGCTGCTCATCGGTCGAGTTGATCAAGAAGCGCAGAGGAGACAAAGTAATAGATGGGCCCCTAGTATACTGAATGCGGTGAATAAATCGCGAAGCTGTACGGTAGCAAGCGGCGAGGAGTAAGGCAAGCTTGGTGTATAGTAGCGTATATCGGTGCCTCGTGATCTGGCCGGGGGGCCGCTATCGCGTATATACCTACTGCCGCTTGCACAAGCTTTACCGTCCTGACACAGTTATGGGGTCCACGCGGGTAGGGCGTGCTCTCTTTCTCTATCTCTCTCCCTCTCTTTTAACTCATAGCAAAAAGTGCCCGGATGAAACCTGAGTGCTCTGAGATTCCTCTCTGCTTTTTGCTTAGTCCGCCCGGTTAATTGGTACTGTACTTACTCGTGTAGATTGAGTCTCGTACTTGATTTAATGAAAAATGTTGGTCTAGGCTTCTTTATTTTCGTTACTAGGATATAATAAGGGATTTAGATAGCCATTAATCTAAAGTTGCCGTTTCATTTTATTCATCACTCTCTTGCAAATACTTGACGGATTCTTTTTTAATTTTTTCTGTTTCATCTAAAAATAATTTTTTAGATTTCTCGATTACATTTGGCTAACCGACATCAGTAGATTGGAAATGGTATAAATATGATCGTCACAGAAAAAAGGAAGACGAAGTTGATGAAAAGCGTCGTTTTGACATGACGAAACTCTGTCGAGGCAAACTCGCTGGTTTCCGGCTGGATTGCAGTAAACAACTACATTTAGACTATATATCAAGAGCTAGGCCTCGACTATACGTCTGTCGAGTATACACACATATATATACAAATTTAAATACTCACACATAGAAATCAAGTTCTTCGACTTTGTGCTGACGATTATTCGCGCACGTGGGCGAGTAATGATACAGCTTTTCGCTTACGCTATAGGGCGATGCGCGCCAGTATATATAGAAGAAAGAGAGATAGAAAGAAAGAAAGAGAATAGAATGCGGCGGCGTCGCGGGTCCCGCCTTTAATTCAAAAGGCGGCGGTGACAATGTGTCGAACCTTGAGAGAGCATCCATTATATGACACTATCCTCATTTTCTTACACATGCTCCCCCTCCCCTTCCCCCTCGACTCACCTTTCTACATCTATATCTCTCTTTCTATATTCCTCCCTCCTCCCCCTGAAGGTAATAGTGTCTCTAAGTTGCTGCTGCTACGTTATATGTGTCTATATATGATATTGTGCAATAGTCGCGCCTCCTCCTCCTCTGCTACTCCGGGGCCAAACCTTTTCGTTCTCGCGTCGTCGACGACTACGACGTTAATGGGGAATGCGAAAAATCGAGGCTTTTCTCTACCTACGAGTTGAAAGAGAGCCCACCACTACCACCATCACAAACGAAGGGGGTATCGGGTTTCATTGTGACACTTTATTCAATCGAATCGGCAATAACAATTACGACGAACTTTTCCTTCTCAAATCTCCTGATCCATGGGAATAAAATAGTTACTTAAGATGCGAGCTGTTATAGCTTATTATTGCCACTACCTACCAATAATAGTTCTTGTGCTGCAAAGAATTATTCATCCTGTATAATACTCGTACAATCTCTCTTGGTTCCCCAGTAAATTCTGTAGGCGCAAGAACGATTGGATAATTTCTTCTTTTTTTTTTTATTTTGCCTGAGATGTAATTAAAAAATCACGGGAGTGTATATTTGTAAACGTCATAAAAGAAATCGAATGGTGGGCCAGAAAGTATATAAGCTATATATAATCGTAGGCGGAGGTGTGTGTATCGCAATAAGAGTCATAAAGCAGAGAGTTGAATTTAACTTTGACGACTTTTTTCTTGCTCGACTTGAACGATAATAGCACGAAGCTAAGTCGAGTAGTAAGTATTGCAAGATTAGTCAATTGGCGGATGAAGGGATGTGCCAATAGTGTCTCGGATTCGAGATATACCGAACTTATTATAGCTTCGTGAGCGGTGGCCGAGAAGCGGAGACGAGCGACCAAAGCTCCCTACTGGATCATTTCGTGAAGTCGCGAAGGATTTCATGGATTCCTGAACGCTGCCGATCGTTCACCTTTACAACAGCAGCAGCAGGAGCAACAAGCGGCGCGCCCTCCTTTCCCACATTTTTCGCGGCCGGCTGCGTCGCACCGATAATCCACAGACACTCTTTTGAGAGTACACCTCTCTCTCTCTCCCGTCTTAAATCTCCTTTTAATGACTCTCTTTTGGCAGACTCTAGCCTCTCTCGACTATGTAGCTGACGAGCTGATGGCTTGAGTCCTTTCTCTCCTACCACCCGCGCACAAGAGCAGAGCACCTCCTTGACACGCTGGGGTTCAAACTTCATTGTGCAAGGCCCAAAAAGTGAATCTCGGCCGCCTCCTCCTCCTTCTCTAAGATATTACCCATGGGAAAATCTTTATTCTCAGAGACGATGAAACACGAAATTGCGTAATGTGGAAATGCAAAAACTTCCTCACCCTCCACCTCCTTTCTTTTTCTTTTTTCGTACACCTAGTTATTGGTTAACTCTTACCTTTTTTTTTTCAACGCCCAGAGCTATATACAGCTTACTTTAGTTTTACATACATAGTTACATATACATATTGCATCCACTAAATCGAAGATATCGGTAAATCGATCCTTTGAAAATTCACGGTCCGTAATATTCTCGATATGTATAAGTTTAAGGAAAGTTATACGATTTGCGGATGAAATTATTGCCTCAACACATCTGCTTGCTCAGGCTCATTTAATGTATGCAAATTTAATAAATACATCCTGAAATACCTGCATTAATCATTGGAGTCCTATTAAATAACCGATCTTTACCGATCAAGCATAGAAAATGGGAGAATTGGGAAATCGGGCGGCGCGCATTAACGATCGACGCCATTTTAGAAAAAGCGCTGGCGTGTGTGTCCGGTGTATACATAATATAAGTAGTGTGGGTTCGGCTCTCGCGTGGAACGGCACGCATCCCAGCCACGCTCTATGCGCTGCTACCAGCACACTTGGGTGATCTACAGCAGTAGCTTCAGCGTAACGCGCGGAACGTCCGCGGATTGGCCGGTTGAACACTGACCACGGTGGGAGGGCCGCGTCGACAGAGCATGTCTTGGCAAGCATAATACACATGTGCGTATAGGTATGCTGTATAAAGTCTGAGAAGCCAGCCAGCCACACCGACAATGAGCTTGTGAGGATCGGCTAGACTGTTTGCTTCCCCCACAATCTGGAGGCTCAGCTAATGGGCCGCGCGTGCCAAGGCGCGAGAGATGCGCGCTTATTGTGTGAGCAAAGAGCTGCTTGCGGTGTCGTTATAAATGAACCTTGCTAGCTGCGGAAATCTACGCTCGTCTGTCACTCGGCAGCTGCGCGAGCGAGAGAGAGAGCTTTGAATACGTAATGACTCGTCACTCGCGTGCGGTGCTACCGCACCTCATTGCTTCTTCTTCTTCTTCTTTACTCGCTCTTTTTATTATGTGTAGAACCATGCCGCTGAGGGATTATTTCTTCAGAGATATGTCCGCTTGTAAACATTTGTATTAGATTTAACTTGAAATGAACACGTTTAATTCATACGTTGTAATTATTCACAAAGCTAATTCCACTTATAGTCGCTGTAGCAAGAAGAAACAGTCATGAGTACACGGCAAGTATTGTCAAGGTAGTTTATTACCGACGCGGGACATAAAATTAATTCAAATACAGTGTTTGTTCGTTAGTTTTTTTTTTTTCGTTTTTTATTCTCACAGTGTCGGACAATTATTTTAAAAGCAATAAAATTTTTCTAAAACTTACACTAACTGTTTTTATATATTTAAACCAATTAGTAAACGTTTTATTACTTTAATGTTTTTGATGTTATTATTTATAATTATGCGATGGTATGAACGGGATCTATTAAAGTTGAACTATTTTGTAGGAGAAAGCAAGTGGTGTACAGAAAAAGAAATTGACAAAGTAACTTAAAATTGTAACAGCTTAAAAATATACTCTATCTACAGAGCGACAAAAAATATATATTCTTGCGCAATCTCAAAAAATATCGCCCCGCACGATTTGAAGACAAAAAAGTCCTCGTTACTTTCGTGCCCTGGCAAATAATGTCATAAAAATTAACGAGAGCAGAAGCGAAATAGGTATAAAGAGTATGAGCTTACTGAAAAAAAAAAAAAAAAAAAAAAAAAAAAAAAAAATGCTAAAGAAAGGCGAAGGAGATAAAAAAATTCAGTAACAAGGCGATTATAGGTGGACAGAAGAGAGTATCGTACAAAGCATGCTAATGTAGATGATGAGAATTGTATTGATAATGACACATCGAACAGGGCGAAATAGACACTTTGGATCAGAAGCAAAGGAATTTCAGTCGACGTGAATCACTTGGTCGTCAAAGTACATTCCAAGTCGCATTATATAATACATTATCAATTTGCACGCTTCACGATGCAGGTGCGAGTAGCTTTCGATCTTTCTCGCTGTCACTTATTGTCATCGATCTAGTTGTCAGTTAAAAGTTGAATTTAAGTTAATTATTAATTTAATCATACTGCTTTTGAACATTTTTCCTCATACTATTATTTGTTTCAAAAGTTGATGTATAGTTTTTTTTCCCTATAATTCTTACATAAAATTTAAAATTTTTTTTAAAATTACAGTGTAAGACTTGACAGGTAGATATACAAGGTATAAATACAAAATCATTACTCGCGTTTGTTCAAATAACACGTCTATTTGATAAACAAAAGAAATTTCACTTAACACCTTGGATAAATCGTTATATGCATTGGATATAGTTACAGAGTACACCAAGTACACATACCTTTATTCCCATGGTATAGTTCAAAAGAACGGTAGCGGTTATTACGAGCAAGAGAGCCGTAAGAGCAATCATAGCTGTTGATCAATAGCCGCGAAAAAGTGTGTCGAAAAAAGCAGCAGCAACGAGCGGGTGTAGCGGCAAAAAAAAAGCTGAGAAGCAATAAGGTGAGGGGTGGCGTGAAAAAAATGTAAAAAAAAGATCTGGTTAGTAGAAGCGGGTGCGCGCACAACAATAGCTCGCGTTGGCGCGTTAGAAAAATATAGTGGAAGGACGGGAGAGGAAAAAGGAGAAGAAATGACGAAGGAAAGGGGGGGGGTGGAGGCGGTAAAGGGAATCGTGCAAGGCAGCAGTGGAAAGCGAAAGGATCCCCGCAAGCGTCTTGGCGGGGCCCGGACGCTTGCGCGCAGTAGGCCTCCAGCCTTTTTACGATCATCGCAATTGTGCGGTAGCGATTAACATCGGGCTGTACAGCAGCAGCAGCAGCAGCAGTAACAGCAGCGTCAGAGGCGGCCGCTGTCCAAGAATTATTATTGGCGGTGCGCGCCCAAGGGGGCCTGCTCTCTGTATACTCGTGGCGGACACGTCGGTATGTCGCAACTCTGTACCCAGCGAGTGGAAGGAATGAACGCCGATGACTCGGCTAACTAGACTATAATATCCAGCTAGTCATAGCCACCCACTGGCTCTATATGCTTTGTCCTATCTCGATCCGCTGGCAATTATCGACAACTAACTGGGCCAATCGTCGCGGCTCCTGCTCTCGATTATTCCATACCTCTGTTATATATATTAGTAAGACTCGAAAACTCTCTCGCAAACTGAGAGAAAGTGACACAAGTGCGGATGCCGTGTTTTTGCAATCAACTCTGCCCACCCCACCCTCCTTTTTCATACAACTCCTCGTATACCCCCTTTGATACTTGCTAATCGCTCTGATGACAATCGATCAAACGCAATTTTTCACTTTCTATATATACGCACACTCTATAGACCAGACGATGTTTAAGTATATTGTATTCGATGGTTTTCACAAATCGTAATAGTACGTTAAGTAACGCTATGAGGATATATGTATATATACCTACATATCTCATTGTTTTTCTAAACGTCCGACACAACGATGACTGGAATTCGAAGCTCAGCAGCTTCATTATATATCTTTATTATGACTGCTGTTGCTGCTGCTGTGAGCGTAGCTAATCCAGGATGAATTATTCATCGTCTCCCCCCCCTCCTTCTCCCTTTCTCTACTATCTTTTATTCCCATGTGTAATGTACATAAAATTGCCTGTATTTTTTTTGTAAATTTAAGCTCCGTAATTTACGTTCACAAGTAGTTTCGATCATTTCATCGTCAGTAGGTATAGGTATACATATATGTATGTATTGTATTATATACGTATAATAGCTTGAACTTTCACTTAATTTCAAAAGTAAAAAAAAAAAAAAAAGATTCACAACAATTAAAACCAAATTGAAGTGCACACTTGGTGATGTGATAGAGGATTAAAATAGCTTTTTGTAAAATAAACTTAAAGACGCACTCATCTGAGTAGCTATACCTACATCGATTTGTATATCCGCATTAAGAGCCTTAGAGCAAGAAACATCCATTTCCAGCTTACACGATTCACCTATTAAGCCTTTGGCGATTGCAAGTAGTAGTAGTAGCTCTAATGACGACGACGACGACGACGCAGGAAGCAAATTCAACAAAAGACCGTAGTCGGATTATAAGCTACTCCGCCAGCTAATTAAGCCCAAGTTTTACCGATGACGGATATTTTAGGAGGCCGGAGAGTCTTATTGTTCTACCGTGGCGAAATTTATTTGAGCGTTTACTTCTTTCGATCTTATATACGCGTTAGGACTTGGCGGTAGCGATTGTCAAATGCTAGAGATGAGAATAGTAAAAAAATTTTACGTATATAGGTACACTGGTCTCCCCATATCCACCTTAAAATAGTATTGAATAGCAAATTTCTACTTCTTGGCGAATAAGAAAATCGTAAGAGAGGCGGAATAACAAAGAGCAAAATAATGCGCTGTATAGCTGCGGTAAGCACAACAGCGCGAAGAAAGTCGGCCGTCGTCGTCGTCGTCGACGACACCGAGACAAAGCGAGTGCACCCAATAGAGCGCAACCAAGATTAAGCGTCACTTCCGAGTTGCTGCACTCACACTGCAGTGAATATATACACGCGCTACAAGAATGGAATAACCGAATAAGAGAGTACTACTACCTATACGGTGAATCGGTATATAATGCAGCTGGTGGTGCTGGTTCATCGGCTTCCTCGCGGATAAGAGCAGCTTCTTGTGCTTTACGCTTGCTCCCCTAAGATGCTCGCGACTGATATACACGCTTTGTGTGCGGGAGAGAGAGAACGCTCCCGTTGCTTGCTCGCAACTTGGCCATTTAAGGATCAAGAAACGTACGTCGTCGTAGAGTCGTGGGCAGGCAGGTCCGTTTACGGGATCACGGTATATATTCCTGCCTACTGCTGCTGCTGCTGCTGCTGTTTATTCTCCCTTATTTTCATTCGCTTTCCCGTATAGAGAGACAACCGTTTTTGTCTTTTCAACCTTTTTTTTTTTTATGTTTATCAAATTTTCGATTTGTATTTTTGTATATGTAACTATATGTGCGTATGAAACTTGTATATATTTTTATCGCAAAGTACTTGCACCTTGGCATGAATTAATACTACAGATATTTACCAAGAATGGTAATCACATCGATCATTCACAAAAGCGTAAATACGTGCGTACGCACATGACGAAGATATCATTTGCAATCTAATTCTGAGAAAGAAATGACCCATATTTGAACCTGTGTGTACTTACTATACGGTGACAGTTTACCTTAGTTGGAAGAGTCTTCCGTGTTTCAAATATGGAATTTTTTTTTTAACTTTATCATCAGCTCATATACAAGAAGGATTCTTTGCGTTTAACTAATTGCGAAAAAGGATAATTTTACTTTTACATGTGTTTTAACTTCTTTGATCAATTAATCTTTGAGTTGATGACTTGTTGGACTGTGGATCTCACATCAGTAGTAACAGCATCAGGATCCGCGAAGGCACTTCTATCTGCATATATAAGTATGTGTATACAGAATGGAGATAAAATCGGTATATAAGGCGTTGGCGCGCACATCACGGGGTGGAGTCTCTTTCTCCTCTCTCAAAAGCCACAACCGTTCTTCACCCGCTTTTACTTTCTATATATTGGTACCGTGTTCGCCAGCAGGATCCCCCCTCTCTTTTTTGTAGTCTGACTACTTCTGTTACTACTGCAGCGAGTAGAGTGGGGGGTATACGTGCGCGTAGGAAAAAAAGCTCCGAGCTTCGCTCTGGACCAACGTAGAGGCAGTCGGCTTATTTTTCACGGCAAAGAGATTAGGAAAGGTGGTGCAGCACTACGTTGAATATGTACGTGTGTATCAAATATATATGCATACACTTTCAAGAACATACACACACACATGTACATAATATATACTGCACACAACCAATCGTATATAGAAATGGTTGTATGCGCATACTCGCGTATAGAGTGTACACAGAGCTAACTTTGCTGGCTCTCTATAAGCGCGGATGTATGCATGCTCGCAGGAAAAACGGAGCGAGGTGATATATCAATGCGGATAGCGGGCTGCTCTTGCCAGAGCCGGAGCACAGCAGCAGCCACTGCAACATTATGTAGAGGTACAGGGTGGGGCCCGTTCTCTCTCTCTTTCTCGCTCGCATCCGACTTCTCCGCTCGTGCCTTTTCAGTTTCACTTTCTAAACGTCCCCCCATCCCCCACCCCTCCCTCTCCCCTTTACCCGACCCCAGCCTCCCTTCCTATCTCCTATATATGTGGCCGCGCAGCTCGCGACGACGAGCCGCCGCGTCTCCGATCTCCGATCTCTCTCTCTCCCTCCGCTCCGGATAGACGCGGCCGAGCTGCTGCTGCTGTTGCTCTTACGGACCAGCAGCAAGAGTATAGGTATAGAGTTAGCCGTATAGAGAGCAGCCGCCCTGCTCTGCTATTCTGACTATTCGTTCCGCGAGCGCTCTACGGACCCGTTACGTGTCTCTCAGATGTCCGTCGCTCGTTGCTTCACCATCGTCCTTTTCTCTCTCTCTCTTTCTCTCTCTTATTATTATTATTATATCTCCTAGCTACTCTAGCTTTCTTCTTTCATTGATCTGCTCATCCGTGTCCAGCGATCTATAACTCTACGATGGCTTTGATTTTCTATTCTTGAGCAATTCTTTTCTTATGATTTTTTTTTTTCTTAAACTATTCTAATGAATGTGATTGGTGTGCTAATCTAAACTGGACCAAATAATATGCGATTTGTAAAATCAAAATCTTGTAACTGCTAAACATAAGTATAGGCTCATGCTAATTTTGAGGTAGTGCTATTGTGCAAGTTGTTTCTGATTTTAGCGTAGGATGAATAGAATATATAGGTATATGATTTAAAAATAATTTAATAAAGACACGATATTTATATATCGTGTATTATATAGATAACGATATACATCTCTCGTTTGTGCTTGCACACATATCGAATGGTAAATCCAGGTGACTTTCTATCTACATATAGCGAAATAGCGATGAAACGGGAAACATAATTTTCTCGCTGATTCAATTTTGTAGATATAGCTGCAGGTATAGTTTAGAAATAATCAACCAGCTTTATACAGTACGTAGATTATAAAAGTGCGTGTAAACATATAACGATCCTTTGAATTGATATTTTTTTTTTAAAAAGCTCGTATGCGCTGTGGCATCATTTGCATGGCTTAAATGTATATTTTCATTGAACGTGTATACTAAGCTCCTCGATATTTTCATTAATTTATACCAGAAATTTATCCGACACTTGCGATAAAAACAAGAACCAAGAGAGAAAGAGAGAGAGGCTACAAAAGAGAAAGATCTAAGGAGTGGGTAGGGAGAAAAAGGATGTGGCTATTCCGGGCCATTGTTTAAAACCACCAGAGAGTCAACGAGATAGGTGTATGAAGAAATAAAACACTTTCAAAAGCCATCAATCGCAGAAAAAAAAGTGTACAAGAAGCGCGCGAGAAACGCGTAGCCGTTATTTTCTTTAGGCCTTTTCCCGTAGCATAGTGATTCTTTTTTTTTTGCTGCTGCTGCAGCTCCTTCAAGTAGTGTCAGTAAGCCCGGCAGCAGCAGCGCAGCAGCAGAGCTACAAAATTGATCGCTCGAGAGCACATAAATGATGACATCGAGCTTGTACCCGAAGACGAACGACTTCTACTCTTTTCTTTCCCTGAAACAGAGAGATAGAAGGCAGGCTTCTCTACTGCTACTACTACTACGTACCTATACCTACGTACGGGTGCTGCTACTGTACACCAGAGCCAATGGATGCGACGACAGATCGGCATTAAATTTTACACGCGCCAACCTAAAGATGCAGGCTGCAGCTTATGCGATATGAAAAGAAACATTTTATTGTTCATAGTGATATTCTTCTCGATTACGTTAGTCTGGCCAAGTTATTCAAAGATTTCGACATTTTCAAGGAAACACATTTTTTTTTGCAAAAGTATTAATAAGTATTTTTATTTGTACTCAAATTTAAATAAATTTAATTAGCATCAGCGTTGTGCCGATTCATTAGATGATTAATAACAAATTTATTCCTACGATTTTCCGGACACTTGTTTAATCAACGACATATTGAGAAAATCGCGGATTAGCATGTTACCAGCAACTGTGATAGTCAGCCTTATACAGAGACCCGATATAGAGATCGTAGATGGAAAAAAGAAGCGGAACGATCCACACAGTTCTTCGTCGCGGCGACTTAAGCCACGTACTGTCGTAAAAGTTAAGTACGTGGATAAAGATGCCGTGGTAGTACGCGTGTGAAAAAACGGCCTATAACTATATAGCGTCCAAGAAAAGAGGTAAGGAGAGGAAGGCTTGGTAGGTAGTTTACATAAAAGCGCGCTTCGCTATTCGATAATTGGCCAGCGCAGCTCTCGATTTTTTTACGCTGCGAGCATCCAAGCGCGTTTATATACGCAAGCGAAGGTATGGTGCGACTTTCTTCGGGATCGAACTTATACTATACTGACAATTGAACGCTAAGCTAGCGCCGCGCGCTCGCGCACTCGATTTCGTTATTTATTTTCACGATATCGCTTCGCCCATTTCCCTTTCTTAAATCCAACGAGAAAGTCGCGTTTTATACGTGCGAGGGGACCGCTTTCGAGTATATATATATATATATA
>JAPYZE010002190.1:0-23436 GCA_030522805.1 Leptomastidea abnormis
CTTAGGACTTGGGATTCTTTTATTATATGTTAAAAGAAGTCACCCTACCAAGTTTGGTGAAAATCCATCACCCGAATCTCACAACTTCTCCTAGTGAGACACATTACGACTCAAAGTTTTGAATATAGTCAAATCATAAATAGAAATTCTTAAAAATAGTAAATTTTATCACGACGAGTAAAGAATTATTACAAAAATTTTTTAAAATTTAATTTTAAAACACTAATTTGAATTTGAAATTTAATGTCTTAGATATACGTGTACCCTCTGGCCATAATTTCTATAAATTCATATAGTTATTTTTCAAAATTTAGAATTACAAATGTATTATTTTTATTACAATCAACAAACAAAATCAAAATCATCAAAAACTAACTTATCTGTCCAATATACAACAATAACAAAACAGCAAAACGTTTATATTCAAACAACTTTACTAAACTTTAATACACCAGTAGTTTATTTACCCTACAACCGTCTCACAATCCCTCGACCTACCTATCAACCAATACATACATACATACATGCGTACACTATCATCGCTACAAAACCCAGCAAAGCGCAAACAATATTTCCAAGTCGAAAACCATCCACTAGCCAACAAACCTCCAAAATTCTCAATTTCACAATATGGATACACTACTAGATAGACTCAAGCTTAACGAGCAGAAGGACACAAGTCAACATATAGGTATATCAGTTTCCAGTAGCCTCTAACATACAGTCACAGTTTGCTCTTCTAAACCACACTGGACTACGGTGGCTCTGTCATACATATAACTCTCAGGGCAACTGTATATATACGCTTCGGTAGATCGGTAGATATAGGATGAATCTTCCCCTCCTTCCTCGAGAGAAGTAGTAACTTCTGGACACGGCATTTCCACACGACTATATGGAATAGCATCCTAGTATTTTGATTCTCGAGACGCATGTATGTGTTTATATGTATATACGTTGGTTGTATATATGGGTTAGAGTTTGAAGCCTGAAATTGAAATGGAAATGGTTAGGAAGAGAGAGAGCAGAGCAGAGCGTATCTGGTAGCGAAGGCCGAGTCGTAAGATGGAAATTGAAGCTAACACTACTACTACTATACCAGCTATATTCAATGGTGATATACATAGCAGCGAAGTGGGTTAGATATAGATCGATATTGAGCTTTATAGTGAGAGGGACATGGAAAGGGTGGATCTAAAGAGGAGATGGTTATATATGAGAGAGGAATGGGATAATATAATGCACAACAGGTGGAAAATTAAATTGGGAAAGATATTCGAAATTCAGACGAATTCGCGGTATTTTTATTTATTTCTTTTTATTGCTTACGTATTAGGGAATTTCTTGGGCTTAGAAGACTGATTGATGAGATGGTTGTATTGGTGGATTGTTGAATTTGGTTGATTTTTTGTGAATTTTAAGTTGGAATAATAAATTGGAAAATTTTGGTTATGTTTGAGATTGTTTTATTGTCGAATAAAATTGTTTTGTTTATGAAGTCAATTTACTATAAAATAAATGTTTGCAGAAAATAAATATTAACCTGGTCTATTTTAACAACGCAATATTTTGTAAATTTTTTCTGTACACATCCATTTGTCAATAAAAATAATTTTTTTTTCTTAAAAAGTAAAAACTTTTTGTCTAAAATAAACATGTTACTAAAATACATGACAACATATTTAAATTTTATTTCATCAAAACATTTCCTAAATAACTCCAAAATTTCGATATCCATTTTCCAATAAACTGAATAATTCAAATTGATCTAATTCATTACTATTTCTCTCCTCCCAATCGCTTCCGACATCCATCAATAATCCATAACATATCCATCTAAAATTAGCAATTAAACCCATCATAATACAACCATTCCCTCGAGAACAAAACATAACAAATACACACATACACACACACAGAGACACACAAAAAAAGAAAAGCAATATCGATGAATCGTCCAACAAAACGCAATATCCCTTTAAATATTTCTCGCTGATCTGCAACAACACCTGGAGCTTGCAGAGTGTCACATATTGACACAAACATAACCCTTGCTTTTCCCAACGCATCCTCTCGTAAAAAAAAAAGAGAAAAACACATTTCCTCCATATAGTTGGTAGTATTCTCCAACGTACTTTTCACACAGAGAAACATTACTCCGATAAAAGCACACGCAATAGTAGTAGTAGTAGTATCGCACTTCCTCTTTGTTTTCCTTTTTTTATTTCGCGCGCAAGCTCACTGCAAGCTCTCGCATAAAACCCGCATGTCGTATATCAGTCGGACGCAGTTTTTTTTTTTTTACATTCACGTTCGCGCGCGAGATTATGGTTTCAAATATGCAGGTTGTCATTGTGGGATCTGGATAGAAAATACTATGGTGGTGTATGACAGTGACATGGTAATGATCCGGTGGGTCAGGAGATTAAAAGGCGAGCTTGCATTTCGTACGAGATTAAATAAATACTAGGGATGAGAGTGACTGTCACGTGGAGATAAAAAGAGAGATGACTTTTTTTTATGTTGTTCTGTTTTTTTTTTTTTTTTTTTAATTTTAGGAATGAAAGGGTTGCGATATGATGTTTTCATAATAAAAATTACGATTAAATTGATGCTTGAAGTTTGAATACTTTTTTGTGCGAAGTATAAAGAGAAAACATTTTTAAATTAATATCTGTACATAAAAAAGTATAGCGATAAAAGTGATCATTAAAAAATAAAATTTTGAAGAATTTTGGTGCCGACAATATGCAATTGAAAAAAGGGAACTAACGACTAGAAAACGTTCCCTTTTGGCTTACCCAAGATTCAATTTACCAAAAACTATCGAAAACTCTAGCTCTCGCTTTCTCTTTGCTGAGCTTCTTCAGCAGCAAGTCAGTCAAGTGCGCATGATTATTCGATAATTGAATCCAATTTTATAGAGAGAGAAAGGTTTAATCCAATAATGATAATCTGAAAAAAGCGCATCTGCCGAGAAATAGAACCAGACGTTAATATCTCTTTTTCTTTGTCTACGAGAGTTCAATAATTTGATTTCGCCCTTGATTTATTTTTATATTACAGATCTTATAACTCTCTTCAAAATCTATATACCTTTCAAAAAAAAAAAAAAAATATATATAAAAAATTAATTATACAAAAAAAATTTTTTTTACATTAATTCACCGCATATATTATTTTCTCTTTTTCCCTCACTTCACACATGCACAGACACACTTACAAAACAAGCACACACATAATACATTCACACCAAAAAGTACTTCTATACATTTCTATACTATATACACCTCACGAGAATTCAATAGCATCAGTACACGCTGATCTCCCGTTTGACTTGAATAGCGAGAGAAAAAGAAAAGAAAAAAAAAAGAAGGCTTCTCTCACACGCCTCGTACACGCAAGTAGTCTCTCTCTCTCTTTCTCTCTTTAGCTTTTTATATCGTATACTTCCGAACGGATGAGAAGTAGTAGAGAAGTAAGATAAGTGTGTCGGTAGGTCGGTTATATATACGTATACCTACTTGGATGTTGAATTGCTATATAGAAGTTTTATTCGATCTGTGAAAGATATCGTGATCATTATAAATATATGTATAATATACAAAGAGGAATGAGTTTGTAAAACAAGCGGAAGAAAAATTTGCGGGATTGTTTGAGTTATTTAAAAAAAAAAACACGCGATATTCTATTATATGTGAGTGTGGAGTTAAAGAAGTGGTGGTTACGTTTTATGTATGATTTATAAGGATTGACGGATCTATTGGAAAAGATAAAGAATATAGTGCTTACTTTGGTAGAGTAGGTCTGTGTGTGTGTGTGTGATATTTTTTTTTAAGAGCAACTTTAAATAAAATAAAATAAAAATGTGTTTACGCTAAAATACTTCATACAATCCCTCTCTTATTTTTTATCCACTAAAATAAACTTTTGTCATGAAAATATAGAACATAAAATACACGCATAATTTGAAAAAAAAAATATAAATAAGCTCAGCATAAATATAACTGTATACAGTAATAATAAAAGGTATATGATTATGAAGAATGAAAAATATGAAGGTCACAAACAAACATTAAACGACCTCGAGAAAGTCTTCGACCTTGCACGCAATATATATAAAATATCCCTCTCTCTCTCTCTTTCTCTCCTTGAATCTTCTCCCCCAGCCTTATATATACAGTATAATGAGCGACAAATTGCCGATGTAAAAGTGTATGTGTATATGCAGTATTGTGCACGATGATGATGATGATACAGACAAGATCGTTGTTCACGCTCGAATTAAATTTATATATCATACCTACATTTCTTTTTTATTCGTCGTTTCATTAGTGAGAAAATTTTGCTTGTTACCTCGTTTATTATGGCAGCTGATGCGTGTGTTTATATAAAAAGAGGATGTAAGGTGAGTAATAATAAAAAAAATATATATATGTGTATAAGTGTGAAATGTTTGAATATGTATTTATGAGTTATTGGGTCTGCAATAAATAAAATACTTTTGTGTAATGTTGATGATATGTATATAGGTGAGATGTAAGAGAAAAGTAGAATATAAATGGAGAGAAGTGATTTTTCGATATGACAATATTTTTGTAGAATTCGTGTAAATGAAAATAATACAGTTGTTTGCTACGAATGTACTTGAGCTGAGATTTATTAATTATAAAGAGAGCAAATTAAAAGAAGTGACAGTTACATCTTTAAACTATTTGAACAAATCATTTATATTTTTTAAGACAACTACCATTTTTACCAAAAATAAAAAAAATGAAAAAAAAAAAAAAGAATTATCTGTAGCAGTCTCCATCGACCTCATGACACATACCACTTATAGCTGTCCACGACATTTCACCTTTTTTTTCTCTCCCTCCTTTTTACTCCTATTACCTTTTTCACACATTATACCACCAATCCTTACCTACTCAGTAAAAACTCAATAAAGTCGACAACCCATTCTATCCAGCAACTCTTTTCCCTCTATTTTTTTTCCCAATCCCAGACTATAGAATCGACAAGTGAAGAGCTTCCCGATAAAGTTTCAATTACCCTCCAAGATATAAAAAAAAATAAAAGATTATCTATAGTCCAAGAAATCGCATATCACGATCAAGACCGATTTTGAGACTTTAGACATCCAAGTCGTTGAATCCCAATAGCTAATCCTCATTCCTACTTTCTAAGTCCTTGAAAGCGAGATAGAGAAACTATATTTACGATAACGAGTCGAAGAGAGTTTTCATCGACTTTGACAAGTATCGGTTTATTTCAAGAGTTTCAATATCACGTAGTCTTATCAAAGATGATCCAGAATATTCTGGGACGGAGTTTGATACTTGACTATATAGTTGGTAAATTATTGGTAGTTTCTAGATTAATAATCTGATGGGTTATGTATAGATGCTTTTGCTTTTGTATTAAAGTTTCATGAGATTAGTATTGTGTATAGGCATACTTGAAAGCTTGACTCTTATATCTTATTGTTCTATTTTAATCAATTTTAATTGATCGATCTACAAAAGTATGCTAAAAATATATTTACATTTAATTCGATATGCCTACTTTTAAAAATATAAAACAACGAATTCAATTTATTTTTCGTGCAACTCGCAATTTTAAACACGAGCTTTTACGAGCTTTATTTTCAAAATCTACCAAAAAAGATCCATAATAAGAAGTCTTTACCGAAAGGTCCTATAAGTTTATAACGGCATTAACACTCTACCTTCAACAACAAGATCCATCAATTCGAAGTGAGCAAAATGAGAATGAGGAGTGAAAAAGACTACGTCAACCTCTACACCGTGATTCACGGTAGTAGAACTCATTTATGAAAATAATGATAAAAATAAAAAAAGTTGAAAAGGGATTAAACGTCTTTGGTTCTGATATGATTTCGTTCACCCGTCACGACCTTTAAAAAAAAGAGAGAGAGAGAGAAAGAGAAAAGAAGCCCAAGAGCGCACGATCCCCTAAGGCTATTATTTGCCATCGGCAGACCAACGTGATCGATCCGCTACATAGCAAGCCACTGGTATGCTGCTGCTGATGTTACTATCGCGATCATGATTTTGATGAATATTAAAGTGCCGACACTCTTGTTGCTATATGATGCTGAAAGATTTTTATATATTTTCTTCTCCCCCCCCCCCCCTCTTTCTCTCTTACTTTTTATTGGGTTATTGAGAGATCTTTATGGAAAAATACCGCTTTATTGATCAGCCCCCTTTCCTCTCTTTCTACACTCTGTGCTGAAACTATTGATGATTTGAAAGCTTTTGATAAGGGCACTTTGCTTTTCGATCGGCAAAAATTCAAATTGGCAACGGTGGTAACGTGTTATACAGCTAAATAAGAGATATTTTGATAAGTGAGATTTTCATTTCTCTCTTTCTCTCTCTTTCTCTTTCGATTATTATTGAGACGGTATCTTATAGGGTCGAGGAAAGATTAACGGTGCTTTTTCAGCTTTTTTGATAACCGATCGACCTACTGTTTTTTTTTTTTTTTGTAAAGATGTAAATTATGCATTTAATTAGCGAGCTTGCAAAAAGAGCTTTTTTTAAAAAGAATTGATTATTGCAGATATAAAATTTTTCTTTTTATAATATATTTATTTTTTATTATAATATAACTGTTAAATTATTTTTTTTTTCCATAGAAATTACTTTTCGAAATTATTATCGCAAATAAAAGTTACGAATTAAGTTAAAAGAAGATTTTAAAAATTTTTATCATACTTATCGATTCATTACTAACATAAATTTCTAATTTTCGATTATACCTACATACCATATTGCAACTGATCAAACGAAGCAAGTAGGTAAAGCCATACAAAATTAGTAGCACACGTCAAACAGAAGCCAAGACATAGAAGAACTAAAAAAAGTGCCAGTGACCGTAAGCCAGTATAAGAAACACACATGTCAGGTCAATACACCTCAATAATACCTCCTTCTTCCTTTTAAGATACCTCGAAGACATAACCGACTCTCGCTTCGTCATCGTATCTCTATATAACCTCGCAATCTTATTCTCCTTCTCCAATAACCAAGCTTACTCTTGGAAAAAAAAATTTGCAAAGGAAAATCGTGATCACGTGTCTATAATACGATGTTCATATACGCAGTAGTGGTACCGCTTCAATGTTTTGTCTTGTATATATCGACGTTGAGGTAAGTTGAGAATAAGCTAGAAAGAAGAATGAAGTATAGTGTGACAGAAGTAGGTCATCGCTATACTTTTGCTTTAGAGCGTCAGTCAGTCTATGTATATACATGATCGTGATGCAGAATCTAATACAATTTTTTTTTTTTTTTCTAGTGTGCTCCTATTGACGATGATGACGATTGTGTTGCGTGATGTAAGGGATTAGTAGAGGTTTTTATTTGTAAAGCTCTTTGTAAAGCTCTTTTTGATATGCTTTTGTGGTATATTGAGTTTTTTTTTATGTTTTGACCTACTTTGTGATTTCTTTATGATGATATTTGATAAGTCATGATGGTTGATGTTTAGTTATTATAAAATGGTGTTAAACTGATGTGAGAATATTTTAACGAGTTGAAAATCTTGTAATTGATTATTGAAAATAAACTTTATTATGTTCATGTTAATTATACTTTATTTATATACTGAAAATGACAAAAATTTTTACTACTAAAATATTCAAAAAATTCGATCCAAAAATATACATTCAACAAACTGTGACATTATCCACCTCAAAACATCCTATTTTTCTTTTTATTAAAAGACATGTGCGATCATGCGTTAAGCGACAGGTGTCGAAAGCAAATATAATCAATTGTCGCGATTTACTTGAAATCCACTCGCTTGACTATCGCAAACTCAAATCTTTAGCTTATAATACATACATACCAGATCAGAATACTTTTGACAAGTCATCATCATGACACGTAACTTTTCTATATTACATTCGTCTATACAATTCCACGAATTCTACAAATATTTTTATACCTCCAAGCACCACGTTAGCACGTAAACCACGCGAATCATTAAAACCCACCATAACAATAAATTATCCATTCACTTTAAATCCTCCTCATTAACACCAAACATTATTTTCACCCCTACAACATATTATATACTATTATAAAAACCATTACAAACAATTACATATATAAATCAAGTCAGAAAAAGCCACATCAACTATGAAAACACATATCACAACAATTAAATGAGAAACAAAGCAAAATCTCCTTCTCATCACGTAGTATGACCATCAGAATACAACTGAAATGCGAGAACTGGAAAGACAGACAACAGGACACTACTAGAACGAATAGAGAGAGAGAGAAAGAGAGAGAGAGAGAAAGAGAGAAACATAGAGATAGAGGGTAAAAGCTGGGAGGCATGGGTAATTTGCAGAGGAGGACAAGAAACTAGAGTTAGGGTTTCAGAGAGGCCTAATTGGTCTGGTCAGAAGGATAGAAGAGTAAGAGAGAGAGGGAATCCGACTGTTAGTAACATCCTTTCTCACTCTCGGTATATATATACTGTTGGCTTGCAAATTGTGTAACATCGAGTTGGTAGTATAGTAGCCACGTGTGTATGTGTGTGTGTGGGTGTGTGTGTGTGTGTGTGTGTGTGTGTGTGTGTGTGTGTGTGTGTCTGTCTGTTATCGCTGCCGGCAGGCCACAGACCTGATCGAGCCGTTAATCAATTGCGTGCTTGCGTGAACCACACATGGTAGAGTGGAAGAGGTGAGGTAAAGAGGGTATATGTAGGGAAGAGAGAGAGAGAGAGAGAGAGAGAGAGAGAGAGAGAGAGAGATCTATTTTCTCTTATGGCCTATAGCAGAATGTGTATACGAGAATAGAGAGTACGAGATTTGGCGTATCGGTTTGAGATGTATATATAGTATAGTGGATGTATAGAAAGGAGATATGTTAATGGGGAGAAGGTGTATATGGATATTGGACTACTCTGAATTATGTTTGGTTTAGTTGGAATTGTATTGGTATAGTTTTGTTTTTATTTCTTTTTGCGAGTTGGATGGGATAGGGTTTAATGGTGTTTGAGAGAAATAAGAAAAAATTTAACTTAAGGTTGGGGAAAGATAATGGTACTTTTCATTTTACATTGAGTTATTTTATGTTTATATGTATAAATTTTGATAGGAATAAAACATGGATTAAGTGAGATTTGATAAAAAAACAGTTTTATAATATAAACAAACAATATTCTTGATAACAATATCCTAACCATTCAATTCAAACCATTAACAATAAATATCAACACCAGCATTACATTTACAAAGACAAATTCTAAATTCTTATCCAAGCACGATAAGCATCCCATCCAAGTATATCAGTTTATACCAATTTCAAGCTTTAATCCAACAATCTAAGCTTTGTTTTGCATCAACTTCTCTTACTCTTACTCTCCCAAGTCGATTTCATTAGCAGTTAAATCTTGTTTTGCATACTGTTTGTGACACTTTCAAATTATACCTTTTGGATCGTGTTTCTTGTTGGTATATACCCCACAATCTCAAAAGCACATCGGTATCCATAGGAAATAGAATTTAAGCTTGACCAAGCTTATCTAATCAAATCAGTATAAGTCGGTTAGGGTCTAAGGATATATAAGGATATAGTTTGTTAGCTTTTACTGTTTTACTTTGTTATAACAACTATCAACAAAGTCTTTTGAAAATTATAAAATACAAAGCATTTGGTGGATTGATGAATTTTCAAGATTTATGTGTTCAAAAATCGATGGTACATATACGAATGTGAATAAAGTCGATCAATTTCCAGCTGGTATGGATTTGATAGAAAAAAAAAAGAGAGAGAACAATTTTACCAGGTGAAATTCCGAAAATCGAATGATTGTTGAAAGGCTGGAAAAAGCAAAAAAAAAGAAGAGAATTTGAAGTCACGTGTATGTCCGACAAACATGGCAGTATGCCACATTGAAGAGAGAGAGAGAGAGAGAGAGAGAGAGAAAGACATATATACGTGCACGGATGCTCAATCGATTGTCCGGAAGTGATCGACTACTTTTTTTTTTCTTCTACTAGGTTATACTAGTTCGCTTCGACTATAATTCGACAAAAAAAAATAAAAAAAGTGTAATATAACGTTCAGTTATTTTCCAAAGATATATCAACTTCACACATGTCTGTATTCTATACATCTACTATATATTTTTTCTTTTTTCTATTTTCTATTTTCTATCGCTTGCGATTGAAAAATTTATATGATGTTCACACGCGTGAGAGTATAGTTTTGTTTTATGTACAATCTAAAACTAGAGACATGAACTAACCGATGATATTTTTAATGTCGCGTATACACATTTTGTTGTTCAATAACAAAAAATAAAAAAAAAAAGAAAGAAGAAAAAATATGATCTAAAGTTGAACGTAAAATTTTTACGGTTCAACAAGGAAGAAAGCTTTTCAGAGTGGACCAATGCAAGATATATATATACGTGTGGGTCGTAAAAAAAAATTCACATTTCAAGCTAGATACTCTATAAAAGCGTAAAAAGAAAAAAAAAATTTTCGAATTTCACTGCTTGTGACAATAAATAATAATACAAATAACATGATTAAATTCATAATATACATAAGCATATTTTTATTAATCTATCTTATGTTCCAAAAATATTATAACAACAAAAAATTCTTCAACAAGAAAAAAAAAAATAAATAATAAGAAAAAAGAATCTCTAAGTAATTTTGAAACCCGTGTGACCCTGCGGTCCGGTTAAAATGCGTCGCGTTACCACAGAGGGATACAAAAAAAGAAGACCTTTGAGTCCCTCTAAGAACAGCCTATCAAAGTATAGAGGGAGCCATGAAGACTGACTATAAGATAATGGGACCCTCCGGTTGCGGCTGACCCTTCGACTCTTCCTCCTCTTTTCTTATCAACCCAACCGCGCCGCCACAGCTCTTTTGACATCCTCCTACACTTAGGCTTCTTCTTGTTTCTTTCTCACACATACAGAGAGAGAGACGAAAGGTCGATGGAAGAAGGTGGCTTGGGTTTGACAACCTTATGGTTGGGATTTCTGAATGTAATTGATGAGATGGTGTACGTTGGATTTTGAGAAGAGAACTTGATTGTTGGGAAGTGTATGTAGTTTTTGTTTTGAGATTGAATTTTTGAATGAGGCTTTTTTTAGGAAGGGTTTATGGGTATATGTTGAGATTCGACTTTGAAGTACAATTATATACTTTAAAGGTCGTATGTATGATTAAAAAGTTGTTCACCAAAAAATGGATACTTTTGTAATCAAAAAAGCATTATAAAAATTTAAAAAGTAAAAAACTTATTGAAAATCAAGAATTACAAGAACTAAAAAAAAGTAATGAAAAGACAATTGAAAGAAAAAACAACTAATGATGTCACTATTCCTTGAACAATAAATTCATCAACTTACATTTTATACAAAAAAAAAAAAAGAAAAACAATAGATAAAAACCCATTTAAACACACAAAACAAAAAAGAAACCAACTTCTTTAACCAAACCCTACTTATAAATAAATCTATCAGAAACAAGAATCAACACACATATACACACAGACGACTTTTAACAAACACAAGAATCAAAAGATATAGAGAGTCAGTCAGTGCGTAAATCACCAAACAAGACCCAAACACATCAAGTCAGTATCAAGTCCAGAGTATACAACAGACCTATCAATACATACACATCCCTCAGCAACAGCAAATTCTCGATTGTCTACCATTTCCTCTCCTTCCCTTACTCCAATAAGCTCAACTCTGATATAGTCTCTCAAACACAGCAGACTCCCTCACAACCATATCGTATACCTATATAATACCAAATCCTCCGTCTCCTTCGAATTACGACAGAGTAGTAGTAGTAGGAGGAGAATATAGTGGTCCAGAGAGCAGCATCTATATACACACACTCCTCCATCACTGTCCCCCCAGTCCTTCATCTGCATACAAACGTTCTTTGGAGTAGTAGTAGGAGGATGAGGATTGTCCTTCCCCGAGGGGGAAGAGAAAACTGAACTTGAAACAATAGAGGTATATACACATATATACCTATTTCGAAGAAACATCTCGCGGCTTTATTTCAAGCTCTCCTCAACTCTATATATACTATCGCTACCAGGAGAGAGACACATCTCTAAGAAGGAGAAGAAGAAAAAAAGGTATATAACAGAGACACGTGCGCGACTGTATATATACAACGGTATAATACGTATACCGTACTTGTTAATACTCCTGGAGGCCACCCACTTCCCCTTTAGTATCTTGGTGTATATAGGTATAAGGTATAATATCCTTATATTCTCCCTCCTTCATCACCTCGACCTGATTTTCTTGACCTAGTTTTGATGGTCATGATGTAGATGTTGAGAAATAGAAAGAGGGATCTTTATGAAAGAGAATATGACAAGGTTTGGATTTATGTATATTGTTGATAGGGGTGTAATAAATGTCTATGAGTGACTTGGTTTTGATTAAATTGTTGAGGTTGGATTATGGGGAGGGTAGGAGGATAATGGTTAAAGGATTTTTATTGTGAATGGTGGATATGGATATTTTATCTTTAGGGCTTGTTTGTATATATGTTTAATAGAGATGATAAGTTTTATGATGTGATACATGCACGTGATGATGTTAATTTAATTTATTTGAATATTGAATGTGAGAATTGTAATAAGCTATTCTTGTGTCATTATTTAAAGATGAAAAATGGGTTATTGGATAACGATAAGAAAATATCAGGAAGCAATTTAAATGGACATTTCTATTAAAACCTTAGACAAAAAAAGAATGTATTTAGCAAATATAACAGAAATAATTTATTTTCTTTTTATACCTACACAAAAAATTTAAATCAGCACTCCACTCAATTTTCACACCCAAGCCCACACCCTTCTTTTCCTCTCCTACACTCTTTACTTCCAAGCACACATATCGCATGCTTTGCAATAATTTTTTATTCTTTTGTTCTTCAACCTCGATCCCCCATCCATTTATGTCCTCCAACAGTGTATATAGGTATACCATACCTCTTTTTATTTTTCCAACTGCGTATATTTATCTCCCGTCTAAAGCTTTTTTTTTCTTCTTTTCTTTTCTTTTCTGACCACTCGTTTTTTCCGCGAACTAAGCACACAGGATTCTCTTGACTATAGTAAAAGAAGAAGAAGAAGAAGAAGAAGAAGAAAAAGAAGAGGATAACGTTTTTTTTTCTTTTACTCCTTTTTCATGTAATTCAATCGGCGTGACTTTTTACGCTACTACTGGACTCTCTTCCTCTCTCTCTCTCCTACTTCTTTCTTTTTACTTTCCGCCCGTTACGCTGCACTCGAATTCCCGGTCGCACATTTATTATCATTCCAACCCACTTTTCGGTACGGTATATACTACTGCTACTACTGTAGGAACTTGCCCTTTTTTTTCTACTAAACGAACGCTTGGGCTACTGCTACTACTACTGCTAGCCAAGCGAAAAACTTGATAAATCCACATAGGACAAAAAAAAATATATATAACGTTGAGAGAACAAGGGCAAAAGAGTAAAGGTGGAAGAAAAAAAAAGTCGAAGGCGCGCAAGTGTGTTCAGGATACCGGAAAAGCAAGATTAAAGTGCCTACTTCGCGGATGATCGGTTAAAAGTTTATTTTATGTCTGGATATTTATTTTCGACTTGTGATTTTGTCGGAGATGAAGGTGAAAGGGGAAAAAATAAAAATGGTGATGGATGTGGATTATTGAAAATTGGTGATATGATTGTGTTATTGATGATTTAAAAACAATATTATTTTTATTAATAATTTTAAAAAAGCTTAGAATTAAAATCAAAACAAATTCGTCAATAAATCCACTTTAAAATAAATTAATAAATCGTATAACCCAACAGATAAAAAACAACGTGAAAATTTAACTTCACCCACATTCATAAAAAATTTAAATCCCTCACTAAACCGATCAAAAACCCCAAAAAAAAAAACTCAAGTCTAATAAAATCGAGCAACGTCCGCATTTTTCCAATTTTCCATACTAACCTTCTCTCCTTCTCTATATAACCCTTTAAACGTCACCACATTCTCTTACTCCCCCCTATATAAATGCAAAATGAAAAAGTAAACCGAAAAGGTTAGAAAAGAAAAGAGCTCGCTATTTTCGAGGTAAAAATTAGCATCACAAAGACCTTCACTCTACGGATTTATGGCGTTAACTCTGCGCGCGTGTTCTCTCTCTCTTTCTTTCTCTCTCTCTTTTCATATTCAAACCGTAGAGCCTTGTGACGTAGAAAGTCGCACGGAAAAGCTCGTTTGCACCGTCTCGATTTTCTTTTCCTTTTTTTTTTCTCACCAGCTTCTTTCACTAAACGACATCATCCTCTTGGCTTTTTACGTCCGGAATTACGTTGAAGGATTTTCTATGATTTTTACTTTTTTTTTTCTTTCTTTCTTAAGTGACGTTTTCTTTCTTTCTTTCTTTAACTCGTTTGTTGAGTTTTCTTATACTAAAACGGTCGTTTTCCGGAATTTACGAGTTTTCGATTTGTAACAATTATCGAACTTTTTTCTCAAGGATTTTTTTTTTTATCGAGTAAAAATCATATTTCAAAAGTAGTTTATGAGATTAAAAACTGTCTCGTGGAATTGAAAATAGATGTGAAGTGGTTGGATTTATTGGATTGTTAAATATTTATAAAAAATAAAAATTTTATTATACGAATAAAAATTATTTTTATAATTGAACATCTGTTTGAAAGATACTCTTTATTTTTAATTTTAAATTTTAAAATGATTTTACTTTTTCCAATGTTTGATTTTACAATTATTGACGCGCGTCGTATATACGAGATAAAAAAGTTTACTTTTCATCAGCTTGTGTAAATATTACTTGAATAATTTTTGACGTAACAAGTAAGATAGATCGTTTACGTGCTTGTACGTAATAAAAAAAAATTGTTTAATCTTTATAAAATAATTTTAAAAGTAAGCTCGTCAAAATTCCAAGTTTTTCTTTCATTTTACATATTTTACGTATAATACCAAATTAAAATAACCCATTAACATTTAATTTTAAAAATAAACAAATTCAAATTTTTTATAGACAAAATATTAAACTCAAAATTAAACTTTATACGTAAACTTTCAAGCAAGACTTAATACAAAATTATAATGCTTTTACGCAAGACACGCAAAATTCCATCAACTTTCAAAAACACACAAACAAAACATCCAAGTCTCTGAAAATTTTCCACAGCCTATTCTTAAATCTACAAAATGAGAATTTACAGTCCCGCATCTTTACACTATAAGAACAGAAGTAGAAACGCTTGGGAGTTTAAATAAAATGACATAACGCGTAAATTTCAAGTATCACCTAAAATGCGACAGTTGAATATATATGTATATATATATACATACATCTCATAAAATTAACATTTGAATAAAGAGACAGAGTAAAGGGACTAAACTTAAGGGGGATTTACAAACTGGTCTAAAATCCGTTATGACTCAGTCTGTTTCTCTGTTGTGAATGAGAAGCTTTTGCAGAGAGGAGAAGGAGAAGGAGGAGGACAGTTATTAAGTTTCATACGCTTGTTTAACCTTAATGCCCTGACGTCGCGTGAAGTGTGTTTTAATTTTAAATATGAAAATTGATAAGGTAAATTTTGTTGGATAAAAGCAAAGTTAGAGATGTATAGTAATAATGCAGGGAGTTGATTTTATTTTTGAGTTGTAAAATTTTATGCGTTGAAATATTTATACGGTTAGGATTTCGAAAGGTTGTAAAGTTGGAGATGATTTTTTTTTTTTACTTTTTTTTTATGAAAGCTGAGAATTTTTCATGTGCTTGTGGTGGTAGCAGAGCTCGTATAACTCGATAATTTATTCGATAAAAAATACATTCACAAGGTAGAAAATCATCGTTGCTTTTCGGTATGATGATGTCGTAAAAAAAAAAAGAAAGAAGGTTGGAAAGCTTGATTAAGGAGGTCTTTTATTTTGCTCATATGCATGCAAAATTTATTTTTGATTCTCGATCTACACCACCGAAAAAATATCATCTTATACTTTACGAAAATCATGACTGGAATTTTGACGGTTTTGATACTTTATTTTACTTTTTAACAAGAATAAAATTTCATAGGTAAAAAATTACGGAAAACTTATACGTTACTTTATTTTGTATTTAAAAATAAATAAAAATCTCGTTAACGACGTAACAAAACATAAATTATGCAAATTTTGATACACCAAAAAAAGTTAACAAAACAGTAGTAGCATCTCTTCTTTCCGTAATACCCACATACATCCAACATCATTTAATCCACTCAACTAAAAAACACATACCATTTAACAATAGCAGCTCACATAACCTCCCCCCTCCTCCCTTCCTTTTACAAACGATCAAACTCGTGAACACGAAGTCGGACAAATTTTTGCAAATGTATCTCTTCCTCTGTATACATACATGTATCCCTCCTCTCTCTTTCTGTCCTTCTTTTTTAGTCCAACATTGTCATCGAAAACAATCTTTCACATGTGTGGTTCATTAGCGCGACCACCTTAAGTCACGAATAACCTTTTCCTATGAAGAAAGAAAGAAAGAAATAAAGAGAGAGAGAGGAGGGGTATAAAGTAGTAAGAAAGTACTTTAATTGCCTTGGCGGCGCTTCTGCTAAGCGGCATATCATTAGACTGGTTAAACAAAAAAAAAAAAAAAAAAATTCTAAGAGGTGCACGCGCGAGGTTCCTCGTATGCCACCGTAGTTGCAGAAATGAGATGTATAGTTATAGTTGTTTGGGTTATATGGGCTTATTTTAACCGATGACCCGAGACTACTTTTGTTTAATAATTACTATTGTTTTTACTATGAAGTAAGAGAATGAGGACTTGATTTAAAATAAAAAAAAATTTTTATCAGAAAAATTGTAAGCACTTATAGATTTGTAAAACATCATTAAACTTACTTTTAAAAAAACCACAACCAATTATTTGGCATAAGTAATATGTAAATGTTTGGAAAAAATTTATTCATTTCTAATTTGCCACAAAAAAATATACCAAACGAAATATGCAATAATTAATAAATCTAAGCTTAAATAAATTGAAATCAATAACACTATACAATATACCTCACAATTTTCAAAACAATCTCATCCCTTACACACACACACACACACACACACACACACACACACACACACCAACACAAACACCCAATCCTTCTTTCTACCCCAAAATTCTATCTCTCTCTCTCTCACACACTAAAATCCTAATCTCCAAACGTGTGTAAGCGAAAGCATAGCGCTCACTCTAAAATCCAACCATTCAAATGCAAATGTTAGTCTGGAGAAGAGTAGCAGCAGTAGCAGCAGCAGTAGAGAGAATTCCACGTGGAAATTCATCCGAGAACGCTACTAATACTATATATACAAGGTCTTTTGTTTTAACCCTTTCCTTTCTAGGTGACGCCCACAACTGTTCTTCTCTCCTCTTGACGTTTGCCAGAGTTTTTGGTTCTTGAAGAATAAGTGAGATTATACGAAGAGAGAGAGAGAGAGAGAGAGAGAGAGAGAGAGAGAGAGAGAGAGAGAGAGAGAGAGAGAGAGAGAGAGGGCGCTTGAGAGTATGAGAAGTGTGGAGGGAGGGAGATGTAAATTGTTTGTTCTTTTGTAATAAGGGAGATATGAGTATAGCTGGTGATGTGCAAAATGGAATTGTAAATATTGTAAAGAATTGATTTGAATTTTGTAGATTTATATTTTGGTATGATTGAAGATTGATTATTATTACAATTGTTGGGTTATATGATTGTAATTCGTATACTAAAATTAAAATTAATTTAATTAACATTAACATTTAAACAATAAAATTTATAACAAAGTAAAACATACATACTCGTCAATGTCTCAACAAAAGACAAACGGCGTACAAATAAGCCTAATCTTCTCTTCACTCATTTATCTGCATTACACATACATAAACACATTACATTCAAAATATTTTATTCGTAATCTAAAACAAAAGCGATAAATCAGTTAATCTCACCCATGTACATTTTCTCTCAAAATATAACGTATATATTATACACGTATTTAACATCAACATGAGTATTACTATAAAATCATACTATATATCTTAAAACCACAAAAGTCTCCCAAGACCAAGAACAAAATCTGAAAGTGTAAAAAAAAGGAAAGGCCCTTATAATATCATAGCAAAACAGTTATATATCTACCTATACCTACATGTAGTAACTCCTCTTATTTTCTCTACCATAGCCAACAATGAGTCTAAAATCTTACCAAAGTTCAAGTTAAACTCCTATACAGCAATAATTTTTTTTTTCTTTCCTGTATATCCGCTTAAAATGTATATATGTACTTGCTCTCTTGTGCATGGAGTATAATTTACTTTGCGTCCATAGATCTTTCTGAGAGAGAGAGAGAGAGAGAGAGAGAAAGACTTGGATGTATAACACCGATCGTGTACAAATTTATATTCGGTTGTATAGTGGGTGTTTAGTGTGTATATCTCACGGTTGTTATTATTATTTTTTATGTTGAATTGAGATATGTGTAGTATAAGGTAATCATTGTGTAAGGTATAGCTTATTTTGTAAGATTTGCTACAGGTTTTTTTGTAGGGTGAACGAATTTGTTTGGGGGAGGAGGAGGGGGGATAGTAACGGATATGAGATTTTTCTGTTAGGGAAAGTGTTTTTTTGATAAATTTTTACTTGATTTAGGAAAATAATATTCTAATTTTTGCTTCTTTTTAAAGGAAGTTTTTTTTCTATTCGTATCTGAATCCTGAACTTAAAGGTATATCTTAAATTTGTAAGGTGACTGATGTAGCATCAAATTAACAGTAAATCTCATTCTATTTCAAAAAATAGTTTAGAAATACTCAAGTTATGAAAAAAAAGTAAATGACAAAAAAAAAGTGGTCAGGTAATCACATTGTACTGTTTAAACCAATAAAATTAAGTAACGTAATAAACTAAAAATAAACTCTCGAGAAAAAAGTCGCGATAGAAAATAAATGACACTAGTCAAACTGAGAAGAAGAAGAAGAAGAAAAAAAGTCAAACGGACAGATATTGTCTTTATCGTCAGTTTCGCTCTGCATACTTTCTTTGAAACCAACGTGAATTCCGTTATCTCAGCCGTTCGACGACGGTACACTTGCTTTTATTCTTTCTTTCTTACCCTTTTTTTTTTATCAAAGGTGTTTAGGTAACAGCAATAGAACAATGAGGTGGTTTATTTGCTCTTCTCGTTATTAGCTTTTTTTTTTTATTTCTTTTTTTAAATGATCTATTTGCATTGGTATAATGTTTACGAGTTGGTATATTTGTTTTGTTGATTTTTTTTCAATTCTAGTGATTCCATAGATTTTTACTACAAGCAATATAATGTCGCCACTCTGATATATTTTTTTTTTTAAATTTCAATAAAATACCGTTGTGTACTTACGAACTGGTGTACAGTTAATGTTAAACAGAAATCTATGTTGTCATTGATATTACATACCTGAAACAAAAAAAAATAAAGTAGCGTTAGTTATGTAATTTTTAATAATTATTTTTTAATTATGGTTTTTATTTTGGTAAAATATAATTAAAAAAAAAAATAAAAATGTTTTAAAATATTGTTTAATCTTAAACACCCTAAAAGTAAAAATAAAAAATAAAAAATAAAAATTTTAAACCTAAATACCCCGAAAAAAACCTCCAATTAACAACCAAACGAAAAATACACAATTCGTCAGACACATCTCACACACACATAAAACTCTAATCGGCATATATAATTGCCTCCCTCACAATATATATCCCTCCTCTAAAAAAAAAAAAAAAAATAAATACACATAGCCCATCTTTTCCAATCCAAATACTCCCGTTCTTTGCTTACGCTACTATTTCCAACAGCAGCAGCAGTAGTAGAAGTAGAAGCAACAACTATCTCTCTTTCTCTCTCTTTCTCTCACCTTAACACCTCTATATACCTTCCCATATATACACCATCGAATTTACACCTCCAACGTGGCTGTAAACCTTTAGGAGGCGCCGATCGGCGGCTGCCGATAAGCAAAAGCTTCGCTTGCTTGCTTACTAGCACTAGTCTCTCTTTCTCTCTCTCTCTCTCTAGAAAATATATATCAAAGAAGACTCTCTTTCTCTTTTTTTAGTATAGCAGTAGGTAGTAGGAAGAAGAAGATGCGCGCAAGAGAGAAAAGTAACGCGCTAGAGAAGCTGGAAAGGATATATATCGTGAAAAAAATGCAAGTGTTGCTGCTGCTGCTTCGTAATGATAGGGGTATCTCTCGTATGTATATTTGTATATATGTACGTTTGTGTTGGGATGAGAGTATATAGGAGAAAGAAGGGTGAGAGAAATGGTATTGTGGTTGCAATTTGTTTGATTTTTTTTTCTTCTTTTTTATTTATTTTTTTTTTTTTCTAAAAAAAAGGATGGAACATTCGAATGATATATATAGATGATCTTGTATCAGCTTACAAATTTGTTGGAATATACTTGTATAATTCTAAAGCAATTTATTAAAGTAAAGTATTATATTTTATTTATTTATAAGTGAAACATCAATAAAATGTCATCACAAAGATTTTTTACAAAAATCAAAGAAAATCTTCATAAATATTTTAGTATCCAAATATAATCAATTCAACCAAATTTCAATTTAAGCTACATCATATTAAAATTCGTATAGGTCAAAACTATAAGCTCTTAATCGTTTCCGGATTGTCATCATAAACCGGCATATGCTTTACTACAGCAAAAAGATTAGCTATACACAAAAGAAAAAAAAGGAAGTAAGGGTAGGTTATATCGCTCCCACGATTATACAGACAGTAATACAGAGAAGAAGGGGTCAACGTTTTTCCTCTTAGGTATAATCGATGACGCAAAAAGTGTTTTATGCCACCTAGGAAGTCAAGCCTTAATGTTTTTTTTTTTTTTTTTTTTTTTTTTTTTTTTTTTTTTTTTTTTTTTTTTTTTTTTTTTTTTAAAGGTTTTTTTTTTTTTTTTTTTGTTTTTGTTTATAGGTGAATGAAAAAAGGTTTGGTGAGATGAGTCGATGAGAATTCTTGGGTGGGATTTATTATAGGATTTGTTATGCTTTTGTTATGAATATACAGTTATACAATTAGCTAAGGTTTGAAATAATTATCTATTGACAGTTGAAACATTGAATTTTTTTTTTTTTTTAGGAAAATCGAAATGATTGTTGAATATAGTATTTAACTGTTGTCTATATTCAAAGTTAGTAATGAAAAAGATTGAATAAGTTGATTGAGAAAATTTTAATTTTAAAATGAGAAATATTGGTTATATATTATAACAAAAGGATATCAATATGAATTAAAATTAAAATTTTATAATAAGTATAAGATGAGGATATTAAAAAAAAATCATAGTGAATAAAATAAAAAAAATAAAAATTGAAATAAATCATTCTCACTGCCAAGGGTATTATAACAAACTATTAATTTTCTTATACCTTCTTCCTCATACATACATAGTTCAGATTATATATACACAGTTGCATATAAACACGATTATGATTAAAATAAGTAATAGCTTTGCTGAGTAACGATAACCATTGAAACAAGATCAAGAATCTTTCATTTCGTTACGCTCCAACTTTCATACATACATACATACATATAATGTAAGCCTTCGAGAGAGTCTTGATTTATTTCGTATACGAACGACTTATATATATATATATAACCAAGCTTAACATTTTACCGATTTATCGATAGGCGAGATAAAAAAAAGGGGGGAATAAGAAAGAAAGAAGAAAAGAGGAGGGCAGTCATTTATTGGATAAAGCCAAACAGCTATAACCCGATTTATATGATAAGTTTTAATGATTTTATAAATGCATATTTATTTGCGTATAAATTACAGTTTTCATTATCATTGAGATTTGATCGGTATAAGGAAATTAAACGCTATGACTTTTCATCGTGAAGATGTGAGATTTCATCAAAATGCAAAAGAAAAGTTACTTGAAATTAAAAAAAAAAAGAATTAAGAAAAAATCTTTTATCACTTATTTTAAGTACAGCTTTAGAATTCATATAAAATAAACTCTCTTTTTAAATTCATACCAGAAATTTTTTAAATTATCGTTAAAAGAAAATTTCTGTACTTTACAAATCTTCAAACCACTGTAACATCAACAAAACTTATAACCAACCAAAAGAATCACAAAAAAAATTTACAATTTTTTTTTTGTATACAAAAAGATAAATATCAACAAGACACACTACTATATAGGTTTTTCCTCGATAATGGCAGACTTTCTCATGATCAGTTATAGGATATAGAAGAGATGCATGTGATGTGCAATCAATCAAAGAACGCGTTTGGTGTAGACAGGTGTCGAAGATCGATTCACTTTGATATTGCGTCTATACGATGATGATGATGATGGCTCGCCTTGTATTGTTTTGTTTTGTCTTCTTTGCAATATCAACTTCTTTTGCATTTATATGGTAATTATCTTGTTTTATTATTGAAAGTTTGTTGATATTGGTTGTAAGAAATGAAGATTTGTTTTGATTAAAAAAATAAAATGTTTGTATTGTTATTTTGTTTTTTTTTTTTTAAGAATTCGTACCTATTTTTAGAAATAGATATTCTTGAACAGTATAGCATTAGATACTAACGCAAAATAGACGTTTGTCATCATATCATCAGCATATATTTGATAAAAAAAAATTTCCTTTACTTTTCACTCTACATTTCATAATATAATCACAAATCCGTTATATATTCTCATACCCTTTCACATAATACTTATATATCCCAACAAAACAGTGGGATCACAATCAAAAAGAAAATCTATACTATCCTACATACACACAACCAGTTACAATAATCCAAATCTAAACAGTCATCCAACAATCCCACACAGATCTATATATATACACCTATATCTCCTCTTTCTTTTATAAAAACTAATTTTTCGCGATTTCGCGTGAAATGAAAACGATGATTAAGGTATTTCTCTACGATGCGCCAGTTACAAAAAAAACATCTCTGTATATCTTGACTGTACAAGCAAACGGTTCGCAATTCTAATAATAAAAAAAAGATTTTCTTACATCGATCGTCGTTACTCTATACATAATATGACAATATATACAAACTCAGCCAACAATCAAGTCTACATAAGCAAAGCAATAGCATCAGCAGCAGCAACAACTCGCATGTATATTTCCCTTTTTTATAGCCGTGATTTGTAGATTACATAATAGGGGTAGAGAAGAAAAGAGAAAAAAGAAAGAAAGAACATAGCTGTATATACCCTCTATCCCCTCTATTCATTCCCTCACTGGATTCATTTTAACCACCCTCCTACCCCTCCTCTTTTTGGTAGATATATCTATATATATATATATATATATATATA
>JAPYZE010002191.1:0-20925 GCA_030522805.1 Leptomastidea abnormis
ATATAAGAGGAGAGAGTATGGATGAAAAGAAAATTTCGCCATTTTCGATATCTCGCCATATCTGGCTATTTTTTTACTTCCTATTGAAACCTCCTCCGTTATGTTTGCAAATTTTAATTGTAACTTTGTGTTATTCATATACTTTTTCCTAGACTAAAAGTCTTGTAAGCCTCTAAAAAAATTTACACTCTCAAGAGACGGTATAACAAGAGTTATGTGAACAAAAGAGACAAGAAAGTTTTCCTCTCCTTTCAAAATTCATACCCGGCAAAACATAATTTAGAAAACTTTGTTATAGTTATTGTACGCACAATAAATGTTACAACAAATTTTTTTTTGCCAAAATAAAAAAAAGAGTAAAATTAAAATGAAAAATAATAAGAAGAATAAAATCAAAACGCGTTTAAAAAGATGTTAAAAATAAAATACGCTTTTGAAAGTGCAGGTTGTTAAAATTTAAGGCATACATACGATGAAAAGAAAGAAAAAAGCTAAAAAAAGGAGGTTAGAAATAAATATTAATGAAAAAAGGCTAAGAGAGAGAGAGAGAGAGAGAGAGATATTTAGCCGCAGGCCTGAAAGCAATTCAAAGCTATGTCTGGCCGAGATCCGAGGATGGTAGGGTATGGAGAAGCTTTCAGCAGAGCATGAAAAAGAGCGGAAACAAAGACGCGACATCGGGTATTGTCTGTCGATTTGTAAGTAAAGTCGTCGCGACTCGCGAGGGAAAGAGAAGTGGCAAGTGGAGAGTCAGTCATGGATTCGTTAGCAGAAAGACTATCGCTATATAATCCACCCCTTACCCCCCCCCCCCTCCGCCCCATCCTATCATATAGGGTATATAATATCTGTGGCTGCTGTCGATTAAGCCGGTCCAAGTTGAACCTCATCTCGCGAACGTTCGTTTAAGAGTCCTCACCTTCCAAGCGTCATCGTTCACTGCATTGTTCTCTGGATTTCAGAGCACGACTGCAGACTCGCGAGTCTTCGCGCTATCGGACTCGGCCAGTGACCACCGCAGGAAGTGGACAAGTAGTGGAGCGGCATGTGGGTCCGCGATATGCTGCTCCATATTCTCAAAGCCTGGCCAGCCGCGGTAGCTGGCTTTGTCAGCAGCAGCGAGAGAAGTCCAGTTGGCCCGTGACAGTAGCAGCAGCAGCAGCAGCGGTGGTGGTAAGACCACCACTCAGACGGACGGACGGGCGTGCCTAGAAGGCCCCTTAGAAAGAGCGAGCCATTGAAAGGCGAGCAGCAGGAGAGAAGGCAAACGCGGCCAGTGGTGAGAGGGAAGGAAAGCTTCCCACTACCACTACGCCCCGTGGCCTTCAGTCAAACGAGCTTATCGACTAGTCCCTGCAGTAGCAGCAGCAGCAGCTACTAGTACTAGTCAAGTCTCTATTTTCTCCCTCTGCTGCTGCTGAGCCCTCGACCCCTTTTCTCCTTGCTCAGCCCGTGCGCTTTCGCTCTAGCTACGATGACAATGCAGCCAGTTAAGCCGGCTCCACTTCTCTTGCTCTCTCTCTCTCTCTCTCTCTCTTTCCCTCTTTTCCTCCTTCTCACTCGGCACGCGGCTCTGCAAAGCTGCTGCTGGCTTTTCTTAAGGACCGTCGCCAGCAAAGCTGTTACTCGCGAACGTACGCGAGTAGCGCAGCTTGACGAGCCGCAGAGCTTCGACAACCGACATACTGCCGATTTGCAAAGCATTACTCCCCCACCCCCTCCCTCTTCCCCCGGCCCAAAGTGAGCTTTACAACAACTGCTGCTGTTGCTGCTACTGCTAGTATTGCAGCCGTTGCTTTCTCTTCTACTACTGCTGCTGGTGCTGCAATCTTCGCCGCAGCCCACTACCTTGACAGCTTGCTAAAGCTAATTACACTTAAACCGCAGTCTGTACAGGGAGCTTGCAAGAAGAGAAGAAGAGAGAGAGAGAGAATTTGGCTCTTGGCAACGGCAGATCGACGAGTCTGTTCTACCTGAGTGTTAGAGGCAGACGTGGAAAACATTAACTCGCCTACGCGACGTTCTGCGCTTCATTTTGTTAACCAACTCGTTGACATGTATGTTTATTCGCGCGTGGGTGTTTGTGTATGTGCGAATGACTGAATGACACGTACGTTGGTAAAGTTTTGATTACAAATACAATATTTGTCATTTACCTGACAAACTTTGAGTACTTTCTATCCGCACTTCAATTTATTATATATTAATCTTTCATATCTATTTTAATAAAAGCAAGTAATAAGCTGTTGATGATTTATTTAATTTAATATGATGTAAAGAAATTTTTAATTGTTATATGTTAAGCTATTAAAATAGATATATTAAATTTTAAACACGGATAAAGCTCACAAAGTTATTACAAGATTTACAAAGTTTTAGTTTAGTTAGCTTACCTAATGGATTAAGAGAAGTTAAAAATACATTTTTACTACGTTTAAATACATATAACTTTAGTTGCACAAGAGAGAAAGAGAAAGAAAGAGGGAGTATATTAGTAGAATAAAAGCTTTAGCTTGTAACACCTTGCATACTAATTATGTCGCAAAAGCAAAAAAGTAATAGACAAAAAAAAATTGAGTACAAAGTTTTTCAGAAGAAATTTTTTAAAAGTAATGACAAAAAAAAAAAAACGAGATGATTGTCACGTAAAATTACAAGAAATTATTGTTTTTGTAATTATGCCGAGAGTAATAAAAGCTTAAGAAAATTGAAAAAGAAAAAATATAAACACACGAGAAAGTCAAAAGTTGGAAAAAACTTTGGAAAAGATAAAAAAGTAATGAAAAATAAGTGATCAGGAAACATTAATAAAGTGACTTTAATTCGAGGTCAGACATCCTGTATATATGTGTATATGTGTGTATATATAAACAAAAAGCAAAGCACGGAAGCATAGCAGAGCTCGTAGACCAACTCAGCGAATTACCTTTTAAACGGATTTCGACTGTCTATTGTTGAGGATATAACTGTGTTCCAAGGGATTATAGACTCTGGACGTTTCGGCGACTATATGTATGTCTACCTCGACTGATCGAAATTGCGCACACGCAGACTAAAATGTCGATGAGCACGTTCGCTATCTTGGCTCTCTTTCTGCCACTCTTTTTTTTTTTTCAACTCTGCAATGAGTTTTTTCATCGTTTTTTTTTTCATACCTTTTTTTTCTATCGCTTTCATTAATATTCCATTAACGTGCCATTCAAATGCAATCTGGGCAGCATTCGAGTGTAAAATAAAAAAAAAAGACAGAAACGGAATTTTTAGAGTTGTTCAGCAGCTCTTGCATTGATTTTTATTTCAGTCAAATAAATTGCGAGGAGCGTGCAGTGCGTGAAAGATTTAATTTTAAATATGTACAACAATGATAGGGAAGTAATATTAAGCTAAACATTGATTTTTTCTTGTTCGGTGTAAAATTTTTACATACTGCTGTAAAGCTGGGTGAGGGGAAGGGGTGAAAGTATGCAGGAGAAGAGAGGTAGGGGGGCAGGTTAAAGGGTGTCTGATCCGTAAATGTAAATCACGTTGGTCGAGAGAAAATTATCGCGCGGTATTAAAGCATAAATTTTTCGAAATTTTCCAAAAGCACGCGGGGAAAATGCGGAAAATGCTAATTAGAAAAAATTTAAAGCTCGCCCGATGTATACATAGCTGGAGAGCGTTATGGTCGTTGTTGGCCGAGTATAATCACGATTCTAGGATAAAATCTGTCACAAAATGATGCGGGAAGGGAAAATGGAAAAAAAAGAAAGAAAAATTGCGTTGAAAAACAGGAAGGTGGGGGATCAGAGAAAAGCAGAGCGTGTAAGAGAAAGATATAGATAGATAGATACCTAGATAGTGGAAAAGTAGAGAAGGCAAGGGGTCGGAGAAAGGCAAGGCCCGAGGGATATTTGTGCACGGCAACAAATGCCATACATTTCGCTTGGAGAGAGAGGGCTCGTAACGGGGCTCTGCCGCTGCGTTCACGTTCCGCGAGGAATTCGAGACTGCAACCCTTGGTTACTTCCTCACTTCCCCGCCCAACTTTTAGCCCCTATCTCTCTCTCTCTCTCTCTCTCTCTCTTTATCTTGCTCTTTCGCATGCGCGTGTATACTGTATATATGCAGCGAGGCAGACTGGGTGACTCGGCATGCGGGGCGACCAGCAGAATAATTGTCGCACATTCCGGGAGCTTCATTAACATTAACAGCCGAGCAGCGCACCTAAACTCATTCCGTAATTAGGTATTTCTCCCCCTCCCCCTCCCCCACCCCTGAAAGCAAAAGATATTCCCGTCACTCCTGCGTCTCCCTCTCTCTCTCTCTCTGTCTTTCTCTTTCTCTTGACGCGTCTTCTCTTCCAGCTTCTTCTACTCGCGAACACCACGACACCCTCCTCCCCATCAGAACTCGTCAAATTTGCGCCCAAAGCGTCGCGGGATTGCACTTCTTAAGCGGCAAATCAAAGCCATCCTTGATCAAAGCGACGCTCTCTACAAGTCGACACTTGCTCTGCTCGACTCTTCTTTGCTTGTTGCTATATACTGCTCGTACTGCTTTTGCTGCTGCTGGTGCTGTACACTTTTGCCGCGAGGCTTTACTAATACCTACGACCTTTGCACTCGAGTTATTATTTTCATTTTCCCAAGTAAAGCCCAAGTAGAGCTTTCAACTCAACTTTCTCTAGTTCCCCTTCCCTCTCCACTCCTACTCCTTATCTCTGCTACTGCTACATCAGCGAGAGCTACTACAATTTCGCTCTTGGATCTTCTTTATCGGATGCAAATGATAATTTATTCCGACGGAAAATTCCATGTACTCTAGATTCTTTTGCACGTACTTTTTATGCTTTATCGGAGGATTATCTTTTATCCGTATACTATACATTAATGTAAAAAATTATTATGGCCAAGAAAAAAAAATTTATATATATTTATATATTCATAAATAATTTCATATTTTCTGTGTAAGCTTTATAAACAGCTGAAATTTACATACACTCGATACAGGATGTACGTTTTATACAGGGTAAATATTTGATGGATAAAAATAATCCTCCTATAAGCAACAATATTTAAGCATACTTTATGAGATTTGAATATTTTGTAAATAAAAAAAATATAGATATTAAAATTGTAAGGATAATACGTCGTAAAATATACATAATGCTAAGTTAACAGGTAAACGTCGGTTGAAAATTGTTAAAAAATCAATCTTTTTAATTGCAAGCTCCATCCGCCAGTGTTAACTCATCTATCCCTCAAGCAGGCATAAAAAAACAAACGACGCAGAAAAAGAAGAAAGAAAGAAAGAAGGAAAAAAATAAGGTGAAGAAGCATTAACGCTGAGAAAATGGATTTTAGCAAGTGGGAAAGCTATCGACTGGAGGGTAAGAAAAGAAAATTCTTTTTTATGATGCGATTAATAGAGACTCGCGAATGACATTTTATTGAAGAGCCAAAGGATGAGCAAAATGGATGATGGGAAGAAAAGGAATAGGTGAAAGGGGGGGTAGGATGGCTTGAGAAAAGGTAAAACCGCGCCTAGGAGTATAAGTATATACGCGTGCGAGAGGAGGTATGCTGCTACGGAACAACGCTGGAAATTCGTTTTTTTTTCCCCAGGCTTCGTCGCCGGCGCCGCCGTCCTTGTCGTATCCCCGTAAATTTCGAGGGCTATTAACTTTATCGGGGGCCTGCTCGTAAGAAGCTCCTAACTTTTATAAATAGCCTCGGGCGCCTATATCCCCAGCTGCGGCGCGCGAGAACCTACCATCCCCGCTTTATTTCACCTTTCTCTCTCTTCTACCTCTCTCATGCGCTTTGCTACTCCAGCGATTTATGAAAAAAGCTCTCGCCTTTCTTTTCCTCTCTTGCCTGATTTCTCTCTTATATATAGACTACTGTGTATATTCTTGGAAGTACATGTGTTCTAAACAGCCTTGTAAAAAACGAGCCCGAGGATTTTGCTATAAATCCACTTCCTCGCTCGTGTCTTATCCGATTATAGATTAAAAATACGACGATTCTAGAACTGCTTTGAATATCATTTCCCGAGAATTTCATAAATAAATGAAAAGCTATTTGTACTGTAATTTATGAGTTAAAATATAGATGGATATAGATTTATATAAATATAGTTAAAAGCTTAAATAGATTTATAGATAATTATAAAGTTGTACGTCAACACTGATTTTCCGAGTAGGTATATATTTGTTTTATCGATCAGAGATAGCAAAAGTTCAATTGATTTTACTCGAGAGTTTTCGGCAACATTGATACCTATCGGTTTCGAACTAATGGTGAGTTGATTAAATTTACCTCCCCGAGGATTCTCGGCTTGCGATTAGATCTCGATTGTCTTCCAAAATGCTGATGCTGGAGACAACGACACCCCCCTCCTCCAAATTCTTTATGTGGATGATGCTTGGATTGTCGTATTGACTTACAGCCCGAGATGTAATGACTGTTTGACGGTAAACTTTAGGGAAAATTCGATTTTAAATGTGAATAATTGGGATAATTTATTTTTGGCCTGTGGCATTATCATCAGCAAGTCAAAATGAGAATTTAAAAAATCAGCAATTTTTTAAGGACAATAATGTAATAGCAATCGCTGTCAATCAATCAGCATTTTTCATTTTCATACATTTTCTCCAGCAAGTCAATTGCGGTGATTTTTCACGCAAATTACATGCATCTACTACACTGATATACATATAAGCCACACACACACACACACACACACACACACACACACATACACGTTCACAGAGTGATATTTTATCAAAAAACGATATTTTACGTTGATCGCACTCCTTTAGTACACACACACGTTATACTGGCTCTTGAATAGAGGAGAGAAAAATCACATTTTCAAGTTGGCTTCTCTCCTTTATTAGCTGTCTCTTTTTCTTTGAGCCAAACCCATGGCGATGTATATCTCGAGCGTCTACTATCACGGCTTCATTTGTTAAGGGGGTTAAAAAGACGAATCACGCCAGGGACACTTTGGATAATGTCGAAAAATGAGCAAAAAATAGTCTGGATGAAAAAAAAAAAAAAGAAAAGAAAAACATAGTCAACGACCAACAGCGGTGTTGCGGCTTTTCTTTTTCAGCCTAGACACGAGAGACGTAAATGTTATCATTTCTGTTTTATCTTTCAAAAAAAAGCCCTTTTACTATCTTGCGCATCTACTTGAGGTGTCAAGATACTGATAAGAAGCTATTTACACTTGGACAACGGTTGACAACTAAGGACCAGAGGGCTTCTTTCTTATCCATCTAACTCGACACACACCTGAACTTTTTTTTTTTGTTTTAGAAATATAATTCCAATTTTTTATATTGTTTTTTTAGAAAATTAAAACAAATTGGAATATTAAATTTTATTTATTCAATTTCATATTTGAACAATAATTAATTTATTTTAAAATATAATAATAATATATGTTCAACATTTACAAAATGTTTATTTATTATTATTATAACTATATTATATTAATAAAATATTTAATCAAGGAAATATATACAATTTGAAGCTTTTATAGCATAAAATAAATGCATAGCGTATACTAATAATGGGTTAATATTTATTCTGGTTTTAAACAGTAAAATAAATTATATTTGATCATCAGCATACAATTATCTGCGCGTCAAAGGTTAAACATAATTTTAATTTAAACTCTGCATATATTTAACAATGTAAATATACGACTCTATCTCTCTCTCTCTCTTTCTTCCACTCTCTGTCTCTCGAGTAGTACGGGGCTGGCGATAGTAATCGATCGCAAAAGTTAAAATACCAGTAATCCTATTAAAACTAAAGCGGCCCCCTCTCTAATTTTTATTCCTTTGAAAGATTTAATTAGTCTCTTTAAACTGGAATTTTAAAAAATCACTCTTTAAAAAAACCAGAAACTCAAGAGCCTGGAGCAGAGCAGCTCAATGCAACGTCGTTCTTCTAGTCGTCTTCGTCGTCCTGCGTAAAATGAAAATTTCGCTTTAAATTATTCCGAGAGGGCGAATTATTTAAAAAGCTGAGAAAATGCTTTTAGGCAAATTATCTCGTCGCGAGTTAATTAGACATTCTCTTTGTCACAGACGGTATGAGAAATAAAATAAATCATCGACATTCCTGGGAACAGAAAATCTGGCAGCCGCGACGTTCAAATTTCAAACACACCCACTCCCAATTTGCAAAAACAGAGCGCTTAAAAATACAATAAAACTTTTTAAAAATAAAAAAGCAAAAAAAAGTAAAGAGTAAGTTTCAAGTCAACACTTTACCAGGCAGCTCATCCATGTCCATTCAGTAAATAAGAAGTAAACTCCAGCAGCCCGAGTCATGATTTTACATCGCCTGAAAAGAAAAAAAAGAAGAAGATGTAGAAAAAGAAAAAAGCGTTCGTGCAAACAAGGGACACACGACCGCTTTTCCCCATCTCAGCGGCTTGCATACACACACTCCGAAGCTGGGTCAAGCTTGGCTATGAAAAGAAAAAGCGTAAACTGCAGCTTTAAGCAAGACGTAGAACGTTAGAGGGGAGGCGCAGGTACTTTACTGCTCAATATTGTGAGTAGTTAAGCAGCAGAAGACTGCTACCAAGCAGGTGAAAGGGTGAGAGAGGGAGAGAAAAAGAGTAGGGTCACCGCGCTAATTGCACACCTCCACGATAGGGCCACACGACGACGACGACTACACTGTGCTTTCCATTTACACGTGTGTTCGTGTTCATGTGTGTGTGCGCTTCTCTGCGTGTATGTATATAAAGGTAAGCTGCGCTCATTCGTCTCAGTCAGAGTAGCCAATTTGACCCGGGGCAGCAGCAGTAGCCAGCGCCGAGATATTACTACCGCTGACATGCGATAACCCGGGGAGCGAGCCCCAGCCACACACGCCACTGTATATATGCATTATTTATTATAAACGGAAAGGAAGAGGAGGAGGAGGAGGAGGAGGAGGAGGAGGAGGGAGAAGCTGCCTCGAGGGAGGTGAAGGTACGGAAGGGAAAAAGGAATTACATTTTGTCGCGCTCGACTCGTGAAAAGTTTATTGTTCCGTTATAAACTCGCGCAGTCGCGTGTGAGGTTGATGCTGCTGCTGCTGCTGCGATGTGGAGAAGAAAAGCTAGAGCTAGCTTTGCTGACGATTTAATTGCCGTCGTATGAAAGATTTGATAACGACTTCCGTCGAGGAGAAAAAAATTAATTCTGCAATGTTTGTTTTTTCTTGGCCCAGGATATTTGTTAATTTCAAATTTGTGTTTTTTTTTTAAATTTATACATAAAATTAGCAAGTTAGAAATTAATTTAGCTTTTTATCTACATGTGAATAAACACAGCTATATAATTGATTTTCTTTTTTAAGTATCTAGTAGTATGCTTTTGAATTTTTGTCGTGTTGTTGTTGTTGTTCAAGTGTAAGATAATCATTGGTTAAAACAATAGCAGAAATAAAACATAAAAATTATCAAAGCAAGAAGAGAATATAAAAGAGAGGCGAAAATAAGAAAGAGATAAAAAATAGGTGGTCATTAATTTGCTAGCAAAGAGAGACTTAAAAGTAAACGAGAGCAAGATAAAAGAAAAACTTGGTTAAAGAAAAGTTATCGGAGTAGGAGTAGGGATTGTTGTCGAGAAGAGGTAGCTTGAATTGCTCGAATGATCAAATAAAGTTATTGTTTCCTTTGCTTGTTCATTATAAAACTTGCGCTAAAAAAAAAAAAAAACATTTGCTTATTTGGGATGGAAGAGTGGAAGTACATTGCATAATCACAGTGTTCCCACAAAAATATGCGTCTTTTGTGAGCGTACCGCAGCAGCAGCAACAACTGAGATAATTGAATTTAAAAAAAAAAAGAAAAGAAAGAAAGAAAAAAAAAGGTCATGAATAGCAGTTATTTGCAAGAGTATTTTTCATCGCATACCACATCATACACACACACACATACACAAAAGCTATTGCGCAACGAAGGGAGTTTGCGTTTGTTGTCGTAAACTATACAAGATACCATTGTTTTCCACTGTGTCCGAAATCTCGTTGAAAAAGAGAAAATAAAAAAAAAGGGAAAGAAAAGAAAGAAAAATAAACTACAAAAGCAGAGCAGGAAAGTAAGCTCGGGGAAATAAAATCCGAGGAAAAATCCGAGAAAAGCGATACATTTGGAGAATCGATAAGAAGATCAAATATTGATATTCGTTACTGTTACTGCAAGTTACTCTCGTTACTTAAGGAATTATTCCGTTAGGTAAATAAAAATGTATCGCATTCACGACATAACATATTATAGTCGTGTGTAGGTATAATAATCGAAACGAGACTGAGAGAGATAGATGGACGTTATTATTTCAGCATCGCTGCCGAGACACATTATTCGATAAGAGGATGATGATGATCGTCGGTAAGCACGCGAGTCTCAGGACGAATAAAAGAGACTGCTCATCCTACCCTACGTTATCCACCTCGTGGCGGTAGCAACGTCGGGGAATTCATGGCTATAGACTATATAGAGTAGCGTTTATGAATTTACCGAACGAGAGGGAATGAGGCTTTTCGCTAGCCTGCCCGCCACGAGAGAGAGAGAGAGAGAGAGAGAGAGGGAGGAAGAGAGTGCAGGAATATTGCCGAAGTGCATTCTGCAAATTAGCGCTGCTCCGATGCATCATCCGGATGCAGGGAAGAGAATTGGAGTTGCATCGACGTATTTCAGCTGCTGCTGCTGGCTGCAAGGAAGACGCGAGCGTGAGCAAGCAGCAGTATAATGTAGCGCATCGACCGGTACTGCGCGCACGCAGCTATATACCAAAGTTATAGGCTTACCACACACGCACACGTACACACTTCCCTCATTTATGCTTTCGCTACACTGCGTGTATATACATTATGCCTGGTAATAATAACAAATGGAGCTGTGTTGCCCCGTTCGAAGCCGTTTGCACGCGTTTCTCTCTTGTGCTCTTATATATTTTCCAGCGCGTCTGCACAAGCAAGCAAGTCCTGCACATACGATGATATTTCAGAGCTTTCGATTTGTTTCGTGTATCAGCATATAGGTATACGCAACCCTACCTATCTCCCCAAACTTGCTGCGCCAGCCCCCGAAACTGCTAATTATGATTTGCAGGATATATATATTGCGTTTAATTATTAGACGAAATAAAGTGGGTTAATCAAATAATAAAAGGTTTATATAAAAAAAAGAGCCGAATTCAGTAAGCTATCGACAGCCATAAATCTCAAAAGAAAGTCAAGTACAATTAAAGCCTTATTAAACCTTAGACTTTCAAATGTTATTTCAGATCGAAAAAAAAGAGAAAAAAAGAAAAAAAAAGTGATTTCGGGATATTTGCAGGCGATGAGGTATAGTAGAGTGGATATAAGAGAGGTTCTCGAGGACGGGAGCAATAATTTTTCGCCGGTAATCCTGATTCATAGAAATCGACCGATAATTCGCGGTGTAATAAGGCGGCCAAACTCGTTCTCTCATTCGCATGGTATACCTATACCTATACCTATAACTGCTGCTGGAACTCATAGTGCGGTACATAGTGTGTGTGTGTGTTTGTGTGCCAGCTAACGCTGATGCACGGCTCGGTGGTCTCGACAATGCCGAATGCGCGTAGATACGCGAGAGACGGGAGTGAGCTGAGCAAAGAGAAGAGGGAGAAGGGGTGAAGCGTAGCAGAGTAGGACAGAAGGAGAAAGGTGGGGGGGGGGACGAGAAGCGCATTCACCAGGCATAATACGAATTCGCGCATGCCGGTGCAAAGATCTTCCCTCGCGATAAATCGACTGTGGCGAGGAAATTACCGTGCGATCGATCCGCTGTTGCTGCTGCTGGTATGAATAGGACTTTGGATAGCTGACAGCATGTGTGTGTATGTGGATGGTTGCTGCTACTGCTGCTTGTCCTACTCTTGCTCCCTTCAAAATACCCTTTCTCTCTCTCTTGCACGACTAGCAGCAGCAGCAGAATCGAATCCCGAATCTCTCTTGTGTGGGCGCTGAAACCTACCTCTCTTGCCTTTACGTCGCCCAACCTCCACACCTCTCACCCACCCACCCACTCACACTACTGCAAGCTCTTCTCTGTTTCCACTCGCCTTCTCTCTGTTACTTCTTCTCTTCCTCCTTCTCTCTTTCACGCCGCCAACCACAGCAAAAGTTGGACGCGACTTATCGCAAACGACGATTCTCTCCCTCTCTTTCTGCCTAGGGCTCGTTTTCCACCTGAATATTCAATGGCGAAAAATCCGGCCATTCCAATCCTATCAATCATTCATTTGCATTACGACACTTTAGATCTCTAACCCCCCCCCCCCACCCTCTTTTCTCGATACATCATCTCTCGGCCATTTTACTCTTATTTATACACTTCTATTTGAAAAGCTAGACACAGAGATTTATGCTTTATCTCTTCTGTGGCGGCCGAACCGGCTTATGAAATTTTATGAACGAAAATTCATAATTCATATAATATAATTGTACCATTACTCATGTTATCGCGCTGGAGAAAAAAATAAAAAAAAATAATAAAAAAAGAAGAGATGGAGGTATAACGCTTGGAATGGCTTTTATTGGACGAGTAATAAAATTCATGAAAAAAATATATATAGAATGCAGTGAAAATGATGGGCAGCCTCATTAAAAATATACATTTAATTGGTACGACAAACAAAAACTGCAACCTCGGCATATATACTTAAAAGCAATAAATTGCTGATTGAATGCTTTTGAAAAATATATATATATAAAATTATGCAATTGATTATAATATTTTGCTTTATTAATTGAATCTGTATTTTCTTCATGAACAGTCAAATAAATACATTCATTTATTAATAAAAGAATATTTTACGAGACAGCAGTAAAAAATAAAAATATTGTAATTGATAAATAGAATTTAAATCAATTCTAGAAAAAAATGTTTTACAAATTGTAAAATATTAATTAAAAATAATTTGTCAAAGGTCATAACATATGTGCATTTAACACACTTGGCATAAAATAAAATTTTTTTATTTTATTAAAATTACAAATATTTTTTGTTTAATCAAATATAAAAGATTTTACCACGGATTTTTATGATTTTTTGTTTTTGCTTTTAACTAAAACTATTAAAAAAAATTTTCATATCATCCTTTCATTTAATTTCTTTGAAATTCAATAAAAGACTTTCCCGACCTATAGAATAGAGCAAAAGCGATTGATTTTTTTAATTGGATGACTAAAAATTCCACGATTTTTTATGAGATTTGAACCATTAATATTAGCTTTATAAAAGAATAGTTTGCAATATTTTTCTAGTCATTTCACTGTCTATTCAAGATTTCTTCTATTTATAATTTATCAAGAAAAATATTGCACAATCAAAGAATTTAATAAATAAAGCCTTAAAATTACAAAAGTCATGTTTAATTAAAGCCTAGATAAAAAAATCCAGTTCTTCCAAGAAATAATACACATTTTTAGATAAATTTATTTTGTTGAGAATACAACATACATACGTACATACATACAGACTGTACAGCCAGCAACAGAGCGGCTTTTCTCCTAATTGCATCCCATAATCATTCTAGTTTCCCAAGCTTCCTGGCTCTCCCATTGCAATCACGTTCTTAATTACCCGAGTGTCCAAATTTCCTTCGTACTTTAAGAGCTCATGAGGGGGGTGGTGGTGGTGGTGGTAGTGGTTTGGGTTGGGAGAAAAAGTTGAACGATCGACCCCCCAAGCCTGGGTTGGCTTTACTTCCCTATTTTTTTTTCCACAACGCGGCTGAACAACCTGCCCGGCAGCAGCAGCCTGCATTACCCCCCTACCCTCGGGTTGCGCGCGTGCAGTTCCGGCTCGTTGAGATCCGGTAAAAAGTCTAGCCAGGCTAATGCGGCCTAGCAATTTGGCGAGGCCAGCGACCATAGCAGTGGTATCGGGGAGTAAAAAGAGCAAAAGCGCAGCTAAAGCTCAGGTGAGAGGCCTGGACTAACGCGCATCAACCCCTTTCAGTACTCCCACCCCTGCATTTTACAACCGAGGTATACTATAGTTAAAGGCTATAAGGAAGCAGAGAAAAGCAGCGGGGCAAATCCGGGACGCGCGTAAGTTTAGCGAGCCAAAGCATAATTGTTTGTTGCTGCTGCTGCTGCTCCTACTACTAAACGTATAGCGAATTGTTGCTAGTTAAAGTGGAAAGTTACAGATAAGTTGGTGGCCGCGGGCCGATGCTGCTTTTCTCCATCCCCTCCAGCCTTCCCTAGAATGGCTACATTAAGCAGCCTGCTGTTATACTGGAAATCGCGTCGGATTAGCAGCTCACTCCACCACTCCCTGCTCCAACCTCCTCCTCCTCCCGACACACCAGGATTCCCGCGCGCGATACGTTTGACTGCGTCCATTGATGCCTCCTTTGCTTGCGCATTTAGCTATATATAAATAAGGCGCGCACTCAAGGCACGCGGCTTTTAGTTTCACACTGATCTCGCTATCGCGGTTGCGCTTCTTCTTTGTCTGCCCCTTGATCCATTCCAGCGTATCCTCCGCGGTACAAGGACTCTACCCTCTCTCTCTCTCTCTCTCTCTCTCTCTCTCTTTCTCTTTCGAAACTTTCTTAACTTCTTAATCATTAGTGATTACGCTAAAAGTCTTGAGTAACTCCCCGGCCATTTTAATCCAACTTACGACCTCTCGAACTTTATCAATTTCTTTTCTTACTCTTTTAACCTTTACCTCCTTCCTTACCCCTACCCTTTCTTATATAGATCTGCTTATACCTCACCCTTCCCTCCCCCCTTTTTCTACTCCCATCATCATGGGTATTTTGCCTTTCTTGCTAAACTGGAACAATTCAGCGTTTCATAACTTCCGCGATAATGCGCGGCATTGTATTTTGCTATGCATAAGCGCAGCCATCGATAAGTCTCTCTCTCTCTCTCGACTTTGTTAATCTCAGCTTTTAATTTTTTTCTCTTCTTTTTGTTTTTTTCTTTTCTTTTTTTCTACCTTTATTTACTTGGCACCTCGAGTACCGGAAATAAATGTTTATTTTAGATAACGATAGCTCGTTAAAATGTAAAAAAGAATGCAAATGATATGCCTAGCTAATTTTTTTTCTCTACTCTAAATACTCCTGTTTTTGCTATTATAATATCGAGAGAAAAATCAAAGCAGAATAGAAGAAAAAGGTTGTTTGACAAGGAAAAAAGCTTGTAGTTATTTAGTAAACCTGTGTTTGCCGAGAGGTAATCGAAGAAACTTAACACAAGCATGCGTAGACTGAGTGAGATGAAAAAAGGGTAGTAGCACACATATCACACGTCCCTTTTAAACTCGCCAGACTACACGACGAAATGGTAGCTGCTTTGTCTCGACCCCGGTTTTTCAAAGCTTCTCGGGCTCGCCGCCAGCAGCCGCGAGGCGCGAAATGCCATATCAGCCGCTATACAGTGCAATGGAACATAATATAAAATACGTATATAGAAGCTATATATGCAGACGTGCTATTTTGACTAGCAGCCGGCCAGTTTTCTCTTTAAACGGCCAGTTTGTTTGAATCTATGCCAGTAGAAGAAGAAGAAGAGGAGGAGACGTAAGGGAAGTGTGTATGGCAGCAGGAGTCGCGCGGAGAGAAGGTAAAAGTGCATTGTGTTGCGCGGCGACGCGCGATAGGTCGTATCTTCTCGCTCGCGGCACCTACTCTCTACATATATACCTATACCCTCCCCGTGTACGCGGTGATATCTCTTACCGGCCCTTTCCCGACAATGCCTGCTAAACAAGCCCGACTACTACTACTACAGGCCTCGGCAGTTGTGCGCGACAAGCCCCATTGTCGTATTACTGATACTTGCATGCTCTGCTGCTACTGCTGGCCTGCTTCGACTTTATCTGGAGGCGGACTGAAATCTCAATGACATGACTCGCTCTCTGTATTCTCTTCGCGTGCATATCCTCCCCTCCCCCCTCACCCTATATACATACATATACTACGCGTTCCGGGGCTTTAATTAATGTTTATTGATATTATCGGCTGAATTATTTGCTTGAATTTACGTATGAGTCGCAGAGACATTGTTTCGGATTCTGTGTGTTAAAGATTTATATTATATATCACTGCGTATATATCCGCTGTTCTGATTATTATGTTTTTCATGTGTATTTATGGTGATTTGTTTGTTTAAAAAATTATTGTAATACAATGATTTTTATTTATTTTGAGATATATGTGATTTATTTATATAATTGCATTAATAAAATGACATTATACTTTTTAAAAAAAATTTTTAATATATTTTTGCGTATGTTTATTTATATTTATTCATTTGTTAATAATTAAAAAGTTTAAATTTTTAAAATACGTTGAAAATGAAAAAAATGATAATAAAATTTATACCCACAAGTTTTTAATGGGTAATAAAAATAAAATCACGTAACAAGATGTTTTACGATGTAAAGAAACGTTTGTGTTAATCCGATCACGCATTTTACGCATTTTATTGGAAAAAATAATTCATAAAATTTTCCAATAAAATATAAAATTGCCTAATAAGATTTATATGTGAAATATGATTCACATAAACTAGTAGTAAGAAGAATCGATGAAAAATAAAAAAAAAAGGGCAAGTCGGAAAGAAAAAAATTCATAAGTAAACTTATAAAACTTTCTGTCTGCTGTTATTACATTTACGATAAGTAGTTTTTGAATAAAGTCTGGAAACTTTTTCCATCCAGTAAAATATTTAACTTTGGCTCAGCTCAAAAAATTTACGAATTTAGATGATTTTGATATCGGAATAAATTCTAATTAAAACTATGTTTTTATAGATAATAATAACGTGGCAAAGCAAAATTTAACATTATTACTTGTTTTATAAAATTTCTTAAAATTAGTTGAAAAACGAGTGAAGTTATATTATCAATATTAGTAAAAGAAGGTAAACACAGAATTGCAAATTATGAAAATTATTGTTTTAAAAAATATTTCAAAAAGTGATGTTGATATGAAAGTAAACGTTTGAAAACAATTTGCCGGAAAAAATCAATTGAAAGTAAAAACGTACCATTTTCAGAAAAAGCGGAATACGAATGTGTAGAAGAATGATAAAGGCAGAAAGGAGAGCTTGCGTGATGAGGTGCAATTAATCAGGAATGACGATGATACGGTAGTTTGGGTCGAAGACGGACATTAGTGCCAGCCGTTAATACACGCCGCTCCAGAGGCGGCTGGGAATACATTTGCAAGTGTAAGCAACGCACTTGGATGGTCGGAGGGTGGGGGGGGGGAGGTTGGGGGGAGGAGGGAAATGGTCGGTGGAAACAGGCTGGGTCAGTCATCAGTCTTCGGCGCCGGGCTGGTCCGACAAGCAGAAGTGGCCGGATCGCGCCCGAAGAATCAGCCAAGTGAGGAGAGAGAGAGAGAGAGAGAGAGAGAGGAGCGAGTGGCTGCTTGGATCCTCGACTTCATCCCCCTGACGAAGAGAGCCACGCCTTGCGCCTCCTTCTCCTCCTCCTACTCATCCCCATTCTATTCCTCGCAGGGACGATAGTGGCGCAGTGCGAAAAGTGGAGCTGCTGCTGCTGCTACTCTCCGGTGCGCATATAAAACGCCGGCGCAGCGGATATTGCCGCGCCAACAAAAAGACCGGCCGTCGAGATAAAGAATCGCACTCTCGCTCTTCTCTATACTTTATATAGGTATATGTACGTATGTAAATAGGTATTGCTGTGTACTATCGCTATTTTGCTCGGCTCAAAAATCGCGGATTTATGGACATCGGCGTAACTATCGAGAATTCAATTTTCAAAACAGATATTGAGTTTTGGGAGGGAAGTGAGGAGCGGTGGGGTGATGAGTAAGAATGGGGTGCTGGCTACTATCTCGGGACTTTCAGCTGCGCGAGCGATCGGGTATCGGAAAATCGCGCGGGGCTGCAGCGCACGAAAACTCTATTACTTTGGGAGCTAAGGCAACTCGCGAAGAGTCGCGAGGAGAGAGGAAGGAAGTAAGGGAGGATAAAATGGTCGCGGCGCGCTTGCAGGGTGTAATAAGTGAAATTTTGCGCGGAAACCCACTGGCTAAAGTTAAAAGCGCGAGAAAGCAGCCGCAGCAGCAACGACGGCGCCGGGAGTAAAAGTTTCCTCGTTTGCCGGACTTGGTCTTTGGCACCTACGTATATTTATACGTGTAAATGTATATAGGAAGGGTATATGTATGTATAAACGTGGGCGACCAAGAAGAAATTTTTGGACTCTCTCCCACGTCGCATCGCCCAATACATTCGACGACCACCGAACCTTCCCCCGAAAGTTCAACGATATTTCTAGCCTTTACGCGTACTTTTGGCTTTTCTGTTTCGAACATATATATACTCCCGGCAGCCACACAGTTCGGCGAGTTTTCCAACCTTGCTATTCCCCAAGGAGTCCTTTCACCTTCTTTTTTTTTCACTTTTTCCCTTCTCTTCTCACCGTAATTTTTTTTTATTTTTTTTATTCTTTGTTTTACACACATAGTTATTTGGACCAGTACTCAAAAAGCGAGGAGTAACTTTTAAGAAGCAAACTTGATCGAACACACTTATGGCAGCTTTGTCTTTCATTTGACTTTAGGGTGCAAGTCCATCATTTTGGTGTGGTACCTAAGTAGTCGCAAAGACTCGAACTTTACAAAGTTGAAAAACAGTAGCTCGACCAGCTACTAGGTATACCCAAGGCCAAAGTAAAAATAACAAAAAATCTCACCTATATATATATATACCTACATCCCGTTGTTTCTTCATATACTTACGGTAAAAGCTACAAATAAATTTACAACTCTTGTACTTAAAGTTTAGCCCAAAACTTCGACATACACACCTGCGTGCATTTACAGCTTTTCCATTCTCATACGACTGTTAAAGAGAAAAAGTTTAATAGAAAGTTTAATAAAAAAAAGAACTTATTTGTATTAATGAGACTTTGAGAGTATAACAGGCATTATAGGTTATAGGTATATGTATATCCTTAGATCGTAATATATTAGAGTGAAAGGAGAAAGATCCCATTTGAATCGTGGGCGCAGAGATGAATTACACGCCGTTCATTCTCTATGTGCAATTACAAACGAATTTTCGAATGAATTGAATTACGCGAGTTCCAAGTGATTTGCATTAACGTTCATTCTGAAGATCTCATTCCCATGTTCTCTAAGAGGAAGCAAAACGCGGCATGGGATAGAGAGAAGGATGAGAGAAATAACCAGTTGCAGGAGTTGCCAGCGTTAATGGAAAAAATATAAGAGAGTAAAGAAGAAAAAAAAAACAGAGAGACACAAAACGAAGAGTGAGCAGTGCGAAGAAAGAATCGGAGCAAAAAAAATTAAGTGTCAAATGAAGAGAAACTAGAGAGTATGAGAGTGGAAAACGAGGGGGCAAGTAAAGAAAAAGAGAGAGAGAGAAAGAATAAAGAACGAGAAGTGCTTTGGGAAAATCGCCCGAGGCTGCAGTGACACGGAACAGTTATAGAGAGGATTAAGGAACGGCAAATGGTAACGGCCTCAGTAGTAGGAAGGACTATTTAAGCTAGCCCTCCTTCCAATTTATTAGAAACAGCAGCAGCTAGCAGCAGCAGCAGCAGAAGCAGTAGTAGTCCGTGGCAGGGACATCTTTGCAGTTTTAAGAAACGTATAAGAAAAAACGTAAAGCAATGAAAGGGGCTGGGTGGAAGTGAGATCAGAGGTGAAAAGAGAATTGAACAATGAAGTTGTCGTCCTCCTCGTCCGGCAAAAGAGCAAACAACGAGAAAGAACTCAAGGAGGATGAGAAGAAGGAGGAGGAGGAGGAGGAGGAGATGGCTTCTGGGCGATTGAAAGATCGCCGCGCAAGCTCGAAACTAAATCGAAAGAGAGAGAGAGAGAGAGAGAGAGAGAGAGAGCAAAAGGACTGTAGAAGTCTCGGGATGAGAATTAAATCCAGCGCACCTGCTTCCAGCCGACCGAGCCCATCTCTCCTATTTTCTCCCTTCCTCTCTCTCTCTCTCTCCTTCTGTCCACTTGCCTCTTGGCGAAATCTCTTTCGCTCTCGCTAACTTCATTATCAAGGCATAGCGCACGGATATACTCCTTCCCTCCCCCCACCCCCCATCATTCCCATCTTCTTAACAGTCTGAGATATTGTTCGACGAAACGAGCAGTCGGAATGTTCGTAAAGCTTTCTAGCTTCTTGGAACTGAGGAATGGCTGCTGCTGATGTTATACTGCTATACTGCTACCTTTACTACGCTTCTGCTGTTTCTGTCGAATGAAAGTTTTCAAAAGATCGACTCTCTCTCTCTCTCACTCACTTTCTCAACTCACGGCAAATACGCCAAAAGGGCCCCGAGGTTTTACATGCTTCATTTTAAATGTCCAATCTAGCGAATGAAGCATTTCAGCTACTCCCCTCTATGCTTCTCTCTTTCTCTTTTACCATAGGAATTTTAATATTCAACGGCTTGCTGGTTATAGAGCGAAATTAGGCAGGCGTAGAATATAACGGTTCAGTCTAAAGCCTACTACTCCCCTGTACTTTTGGTTATAACATCATCTACAATGTATGTATATACATCTACATGCATATATATACCCCTATAACCGATGCAAGTGCACTTTTACGGAAGCCCATGATAATTACAATTAGGATAATAGGTGAGCAGCAGCAGCAGCGGTGGTGAGGAGGAAGGGGAGAGGAGGGTATGGGAGTTTAATATCGAATATCGATAAACAATCGCGAATGGGAAGCTTTGGCTAATCGATATAATCTTCGCTCATGGAGCCGTGGAAAATTCATCCAGAGGGGAGAAAATTTAAGGGTGGCTAGTACTGATGCGCAAGCGCGCGCGAGCAGCAGGCTTTCTCTCGCATTACAATGAAATTGAAATTCGTGAAATAGAATATATATATATATATATATATATATATATATATATATA
>JAPYZE010002192.1:0-35056 GCA_030522805.1 Leptomastidea abnormis
CAATAAATATCGGGCGTACTTTCGACAAGCAAAGGATGAAAAATTGTATACGACCCTTGGCCAGTAAGGTAGATGCCCCGACCTGCGTGTAATGACGGCTTCGGCTTCGCCTCGGCCGTCAACACACGCAGGCCGGGAAATCGACCTTTCTGGCCATGGGTCGTAATATACTATTCCTCATACAAATTATAATGTTGAAATTAGTGTTATTAAGTTAATTCAAATATAACATGTGTGTAGGATGTATTGTGAAATTATGCAAATTGTAAAAATGTAAAAAATTACGGTACAACAAAAAAAAAGTAAATACATTTTTTTTATTATTTCAAATTGTGAAATGTACAAAAAAAAGAATCATATTAATCATATGAAATATATGTTTTCCTCTAAATGTAGGTTACTACATAATAACGAAAAAAAAAAAAAGAAAAAAGAAAAGAAATAATAAATAAAAGAAGTTCCTAATGAATACAACGTTCTTGTTGTTGTATGCATCATATCAAAACTCATTCGAAACTGTAAACCATATTTTTCCGTTGCTTTTCATATTTCTTTCTTTCTTTCCTTCTTCTCCCATTTTTTTTGCGCAAACGAAGCTCCATTAGCTCGTCGCGTCATTTACTACACTCTGCCAGGTCTTATTTTATCTCTCTCTGTCTCATTTACAATCTACTAACTCTTTTCCTCCATCCTACTCATCATTGGTTAAATAACAACTGGAACAACAAAAATAATAAAGATTATATTATATGAGCATCCCGTATTTTGCAATAATCATTGTATATAGTGTAGTAGTAGTAGTTTTATATACCTACACATGATTTGATTCTTTCCTCTTTTTTTCAATGTATGGTGTAATAGCGAAATCATATGCATCATTTTCATTTCGATAACGTTACAAGCTAACATCATATTCTCTTGTTAAAAAATTTGACTATAAAGATTACTACATCGAAGGATAACTTTGTATCTACAATAAAATGAGAAACAAGTAGTTGAAGAAAAAGAAGATATACTACCGAGATGCAAGTTTAACCGGAAGAGAGAGAAAGGGGGTATAAATTGAAGAAGAGCACAAAGTAAAAGAGAAAGAGGGAGAAAAAGAGAGAACTGGACAAAATCGAGCGATATTTATCGAGAGAGCGCTAATTGGCGCTAAGTTATCCACTAACGATGCTAATACACTTTTTGCACACACGTATATGCGTGCGCGCATCTCTTTCTCGTCCTTTTTCTTCTGCACTGATTCAGTATAAATCCTCTTTCTCCCCCTCCCCCCCTTTCCCAATTGGCTTGCGTCGTTTGCAGACTTTTCGTTTTCATCCGTCCTTATCCCCCTCCCTAACCGAGAGATGTATCTCAATTTGCCCGACTCTCTTTGCTTTCGTTTTTTTTTCTTTTTACTTCTTTTTTTTTTATCCGTCCGCGAGACGTCTTATGAGATTATTTAAATAGATACGATTTCAAAGAAGAAAAAGTAGTGGTAGGAGGATGATGAAGAAGTTGTGTGTGTACCTTTAATCTGGTCTTTAATTTACGATTCTGCAATGTTTTTTTTTATTCCGCCTATACTATCTATCTATATTATACCGACTAATGTGTCTAGTCGACTTATTTTCTTTAGTGTCTACAGATGAACAATTTCAAAATCAAATTATTGCAAATAAACTTAAATGTAAACTTATGTGTGTATATGTCTGTATGTATGTATAGGCTAGAGGAGGTTTTTGGAATGTTAGTTTTAAATTTATAAAGTTGTTTCAAGAATGTTTATTTTTCACAATGCGATGGAAGAATAAATATTATTTTTATCCAAGTAAGAGAGAATTTTTTTTTATTTTTCGTGTACGAATTAAAGTTAACAAACTGAAAATGTTGAAAGAGAAAAGAAAAAGATGAAAAATATTTTTTGTATTTTTAAAGTCTGGAATATTTAAATAAATAAATAATGTGATGTGAAGATGTGGGTGTGTTTGTGTATAAATAACAAATTTTAATAATAAAATATATGTGTATGGGTATTTAATTAAAATATTCGGTTAATGAATGTATTATTTTGTACAGTATATTATATTGTGATAATAATGAAATTTTCAAACCAGAGAATCAAGCTTTTTTTTTCTTTTTCTCTTCAAAATGTATTTCAATTACTGAGATAATTATAACTTCGTGAATGAGTCAATTATTATTTTTCTTTTTTTTTTCGACAAAGTAGGTACCTATAAAAATTTTAAATTAAAATTAAAAAATTAAATAAATTGGAAGAGGGAGAGACCCTTTATTATAGAGGATTTTATAAAGCAATTTTCATAAAATCAATCTTGAAAAATATAACGCATAAATTTTTAATAGAACTTCTTTTTTTTTTTGTCCGGATAAAGAAGTAAAACGTTAAAAGTAAAGGATGTGTTGCGTGACTGGTAAAAAACTTGATCAAAGCTTTTTTTTTTTTTATACTCATAACTTTGTTCGAAAGTTTGTTGAGGGTTAATTATGAAGATGCCATGAATGTGCTATAATAAAAAATAAAATAGGTAATGGTTCATAAAAATAAAAAAAAAAAAAAGTAGAATTTTAACTTTACACTGAAACATAAAGGTAAATAATTTTATGTATGATTTATTCATAAAAATGTATATAATGGACGATAAATTTTAGTTATCTCCTGCGTAAATGTTATTTAAATGTAAATTAGCAACATAAATTTCGATATTTTCAGTTACTAAATTAAGTATTCTTATAAATTTGTATATAAAAAACCGAATGAAATTTTACGAAGTTGTATATTATCAACAATATTTTTGTTTTATTTATGCAAAATGTCATTATATCCCTGGTAATTTTAAATTTTATTAAATTTCATTGCAAATGGAAATTCACGTTGGAGAAAATTTGATTATTATTTTTTTTCTTTTTTTTCAACTTTCTTAATTAAATTTTACTACGAAATGAAAATTTTCTATGCAATTACTGTAATAAAGAGATGCAATTAATATTAAGTGAAATTTCACTCCCATTTTTTGTTTCGACTTGACAGATTTTCTGGTTTATTTATATAATACAGAGACCTGTTTTTCTTCTTAAATCAAAAGAAAAGACAATTCCAATAAATTTATCTTCTTAATGTATACATAATAATTTCTTGTATTATCACATTTATATTTTTTTAAAAAAAGCAAGATTACACACTACAATATATTTTATACCCTTTATAAATTTTTATTTAAAATAAAATTTCAAAAACATCAACTTACTCATAATCATAAATTTGTCAAATACCAAAAATCTTAATCTTATACACCAAAATAAAACCCCACCCCAAAATCAAAAAAAATCATCCAATCAAAATCAATCTCTCTCAAACACTTTAATCTGTTTACGTGTTCAACCACATTAATTGACTCTCTTTCTTTCTTTCTCTCTCCACCCACGCGCAGTCTCTCGAATCATTCGATTAAATTCCACGCAGTCACGCGAAAACATTGCACATCACACCATCGAGGGACGGAGTGAGATCCAAAAACCCAAGCCGAACGAAAAACAACGCGATCGCCCACTCGTCACGTCAGCATTTAACCCCCAATCTATATAGGGAGGCAAGCAACAAACTGCATACAGTATACAAACACCAGTAAAATCCGAGAGAGTATATACGTTTCCCGCAGGTGCTTCCCCTCTTTCTATAACACACACACACACACCGGGAAATTCGCACCACGGTGCGGTCTAGCGTGTTGTGTGTGTGCGCGCGTGCGAGAGAACCTGCTGCTAATAATTCGACAGCGTGTGTCCGCAGGCTGCTGCTGCTGTTGCTGGTGGTGGATCATGTATCGTAAGAGTAGGAAGAGGAGGAGGAGGAATACACACTTGTTGCTCGTTTGTTCGATGACTCGAGAGGGGGAGAGGATGAGCTTCAACTCGATATACATGTATATATACACGCTCTCGATTTTCGCGCTAATATTTTCCGCGTTGCGGGTATACAAGGTGAGGGTGGTTGCGACTATATGTATATACATGTTGGTTGTGTGTATACGCGCTGTCATGCCCGCACGTGTGGGCTATTAACGGTCTTTGAAATAGAGTGTGTGTCTGTATGGGTGTGAAGTGTGAATTGATTTGATGGCTTTGGCCTTTAAACGATTCTGGAATTTTGGTGTATAGGATATGTATAGTGGAAGCTTTGTTTGGTAAATTGCCTTTATATTATACTTGAATTTTGTTGTTTTTATATATAGACTATCGCTATTGTAAAATTCATATATAAATGAGTTGCTTTATTTTAAGATAAGAAAATATAGTACATAATTTATATATAAGAAAAGTAAAAAAAAAAAAAAATTAATCTTAATTGGCAATAAAAGTATTTTGCAATTTTAATTTATTTCTTGTGCTTAATGTAAAAAAAAAAAAATATTGTAACATAATACTATCTTAACAAAGTTTTATCAATGCCAGCTAAATAATATGGAAAGTTAAGTTAAATTTATTACGTCAGTATACAATGCAAGTAAAGTATATATATACACATACATTCACAAAAAAAAATGTTGCATAAATAGGGTACTTAATAGGATTTACAAGGTATATCGTTAATATAAACTTCTTTTTTTTTTTTTTTTTTTTTATGAAAAATAAGAATTTTCAATCGCCATTCTTGTAATTTTCCCATGGAATTAACGAGGTCAATTATTTAATGTTGTTGTTGTTCTTTTTTTTTGTTACTTTTCCTATCTTTTTCTTCATAATTTATTTATTTTTTTTTTTTAAATAATCTTTTTCTCTTTCTTTCGTATCACAAGTAATATTACACTGATGTAATGTCCACTTATTCAAATGTGTATAGCTTGTTATTGTCGTAATTACGGTTCGACAAGATAGAAAATATGTTATAAAGAATGATTGAAAACGTTACGACACGTAAAAAAAAATATTTAATTTAACGCAAACAAGAGCAGCAGGCGCATGAATGTTTATGTAATGACAGTTATAGCAATAATAGCAGTATACTGCTGTTACTGTTACTTCGATCACTTTATTATAGAAAAGTTGACATAAATTTCGATATATATATATATATGTATAATATGTAAGCGGCTTATGAAATTGCGTCACATTGATTGCACGAACGATATATATTATAAGGAGCTATTCTAATGACGTCTTGTCGCTTAATTTTTATTGCCATACGGTAGTTATAAATTTAATATTTAATTATTGTGTATACTGGAGAAAGTTAAAATTAAAAAAGAAAAAAACAAAGATACATCATATTAAATGGTATTTAAGTTTTTGCATTGAATATAAAATAAAAGAAATATAAATAAATACTTTGAGTATATTTATATCTTTAGTAGATAGCAAATACACACACACACGTTTCATTTTCAAGTTTTACATATAGAAACTTCGAAGTTAATTTTACGTTGCTGCTGCTGCAGCAAGCTACTACTACTACTACCCCCCCTCAACCAATTTCAAGTCAAGTTTTAATGGCAGTCGAGTATAACAAGGATCAATTTAAACTTGTTATATAGCTATGTGTACTTCAGTTGGTACTTTGCACGTTACATGTCTTTTTACTTGAAAATTTAAATTTAATTGTTTCTTATATATGTATGACGTTATGTTGGTACTACTGTAAATATCTTCTCTGTTTATTATTATTATTATTATATGCCTTTGCAATTTGCATTAAAATTTTACCTTCTTATCTCTCTTTCTCTCTCTTACTCTTTTTCTCTCTCCCTCTCTCTCTCTCTCTCTCTTGCGCTCTAATTAAAAACCATAGTATAATTAGAATAATTTCGAGAATACAGCGTCTCTCCCTCTTCCTCTCTCTCTCACTTAATATAAACTTTTTAATTAGTTCAAGTATTTTATACTTTTTTTTTTTTTTTTTTTAAGAGTACAAAAATGTTAAATTGCATTTATAAAGTTGTTTATTTATTTATAACTTGGTTAATATTAATAAATATTGCTGTGTTTTAATAAAGCATAATTTAGTATTGTAGTGTAATGATAAATTATATATAGTTTGTAATTATTTCTTGAACACCTTTGCACAAATAATTTTCATAAAAGTTTTCCTCAGTGTTTGCAGTATAAAAATATTATTTTTAATCTAATCAACTATATGTTTTTGTTGCATAATAAGAAATTCATAAATTTTTATGTAATGATAAAACATAACTTTTAATCAAAAAAAGACAGCATTGCAATTATAATAACGATGTACATGCAACAGAATAAAATTAAAATAATAAAATAGTCATGTGCTTATTGTTGTCAAGATATTATCACACTAGTCTTTTAATGAAGAATTTAATATATTATACCTTAATAGTTTATTACGCTCATCTAGGGAAAAGAGGAAGGGGTGAGGGTATGAAAATCATGTTTTTGAAAATAAGAAAACCTGTAATTGAAACTTTTTATATACGACGACGTAACGGAACGGTTCTCCATTACGTTCCGTTACATTCTCTCTTTCTCTCTATGAGTCTTATATCCCAACACTTTAGTCTCCGTAAACAATAATTGCTTATTATCCTTCTGTTCTCCACTAACTTTTTATTTATTTATTTATTTATTTTTCTTTTTAGATCTGAGAAAATTCAATTTTGAAATAGGTATTTATAAATTCTTTTTTTTTTCGTGGAAAATTTTCTAAATTGCATTTTAGTTTACTATACTCATTAGTGATTTAGAAATCAAGTTTTTAAGTTAAATTCAATAAAGTTTTGCAGAGTATATAGAGTAAAATCGTGTCAGTAAAACTAGCACGACAGCTCGACGAGTTTGTCGACGAGAGTAAAATAAGATTAGAAAGTCGTTGAAATTCAATATTGCGCGCTTCGCTTTTGTAACGCTTTGCTATACTTTTACTGTGTGTGTCTATATGTGTGTTCGTTAAATTAAAATTTATTTTTAGAAACTCGATAACTCATTATTTCTTTTTAAACAAGGCTTATAAATATATTTGTTAGTAACAATTTACCTAGAAAGTAAATAAAATAGTTCGAAAACGATACTATTATTAGAATATACTTATTTTTGTAAAGCTCTTCAAAATCTTGACACTAGCAAATTAATTTAATTTTCAGTTTTAAATTCAACAGCAATCAAAACTAGATCAATTTATTACTCAAAAAGAAATCTCATATTACCTTTTTACACTAACACCCAACTAACAAAAAGAAACAAATCCTTCAAAAAAGTATTCAAACAATTTGTCGCAAAAACACAACTCATTCATTCTTTGTAACAGTAAAAGCTCTAACCATAGCAAATACCTATATACAGGCTAAAACGAGAAAGAGAGAGAGAGAGAGAGAGAGAGAAAATCAGAGTATAGCTGCAGGAGTGAGCAGAATGGGAAGGGAAGCAATAGCGGAAGCTTGCGCGCGTTACACGAGCAGCAGCCGCTCGAGTAAGCTTTCGAGGACGAGAGGAAGGGTGAAATGGGAAAGGGAGGGATGTGCTTTAGTCGCGGTGCACCAACGATGCTTTCTCTCTCTCTTTCACTCTCGCTTACTCTCGACGCTTTCGTTATATATACATATATACCCGACTATATACTGCTGCTGCTGCAGGCTTTTCCAACGGCGCGCAAAGCCGATAGAAAGAGCGGCTTTGCCGACGCCGCTACCACTACGCTCGCTCTCGTTCTGTATATATATATATATATATACATTGAAAGCCGGACCAGACCGCTGACGAAATCATGAGCCACTTGTTGATATATCCAAGCGATCATTGGCTCTTCTTTCTCTCTCTTTCTGCTAACACGTGCGTTTTCTCTTTCACTAGGTTTTTGGGTATAGGGATCCTTTGTTATCTGCAGCTAATTTGTTTAATAGATTCATTTTTCTTTTTATGATTTAAAATTTTAATTTCTTTGACGCTCAAGTTGTTTCACAGATTAAGATTTATTTTAGTTTCAATTTGAAATTATGATTAAATATTGAAAATTAGGTCAAGCGTATATATTTTCTAATTTTTTTAAAAAAAATTTATTTAATTCAAAGTTGGAAAGATTAAATTTTTTTTTAAAAAAGTTTAACATTTATTCTGAATAGAGTAATCTGTTTTAATTAAAAGAAAAGAAAAAAAAGAGAGAAATAATCATAAATTCAGAGAGTTCGTTTACTGTAAAGTATAATAAGTTCTATATACCTGTATATAAATACGTATACAGTTGAAATTTGAAACGGAAGCGAGAGTAGCTCGTAAATAAAAAGTAAAATAAAATAAAAAAAACAAATTTTTGCAATGAAAAAAAAAGAATGAAAGAAAAGAGATGAGAGAATAACGAAAGATAACATTCATTCTGTAAACTCAAGCTTGCTTTCTCTCTCTCTGGCTGCTTCCCAGCTGGCGGCCAACTGTCGGTTTCTCGCTGCTCGTTGCACTTGAAAAACCCTTCGTTTCTATCCCTCCCTCTCTTTTTCTCTTTCTCTCTTCTCTATCCCTCCCTTAAAAATCACCTTTTGTCTCGCATTTTTTTCCCTACTTTCTCTCGTTGCCTTTCTTCTTTTTCCACGAATTTTTCTCCCACCTCAATTTACTTATGCTTGAAAAAACTTGCTGAGAAAGAGAGAAAACGAGATTACTATATACCCACCGGCTATTATATTTATTGTTAAAAAAATCATAAAAAACAATGAAATACGATTGTTCTCAATAGCAGTCTGTAAACTTTATAAATTGGTAATATGATTTTTGTAAAATAATAAACTAATCTAATCTCGCATACCCTTGAAAAATTATTACTTAACTGAAATCCCTTTACAATGACATCAAACAAACTTTACATACTTACAACAAGAGGTATACCAACCCACCAACATAATTATTGCAAACCAATGAAAATTAACCAAAGCCACACACACACACATACACACACTGTAACACACTCCATAGAATAGAACCCTTGCTGAGGTTTGTCGTCACTATCGTTGTTGTTATTATTGTTGTCGTCATTGTTATATAGCATATTATTAAGCCACGATAAACCTCGGCTATTGCATATACATATATACATATATATGCTGCTAAGTAGGCTGCTACCAATATCAAAAGGGGGTATATACCCCGGGATGCATTAGTGTAATGCACTTGAGTATACCCTACCCCGGATTCAATCCAATTACAACCTGGTGTAACTAAGGTTATACTACAGACTCAATGGGAGTATGTATGTGTGTATATGTACGAGGTGGTAGGGAAGGGGTTGTGTTGTACCCTTATACGTCTGTTATTATCCCAACCAACTGTGTGTGTGTGTGTGCGTGTGTGTGCGTGTGTGTGTGTGTGTGTGCGTGTGCGCGTGTGTCTGTGTATTACCGGAAATTCAGAGCCCTTAACTAAGTCACGTAATATTGACATTAGTGTTTTAGAGTTAATAAAAATATAAGATTGATGGAATCAATTGTTTTATAATGTTATTGTTATAATTAATTAATTAAAATTGTGATTTTTATTAATATATCGTTATGATTTTTTTAAAATATATTTCAGTTAAAGTAGAATCCTACTTTTTACAATTAACTTTTTTTATTTCTATATCTCTTGATCTCTCAAATACATTTTTTAATGAAATTTTAAAAATTTATGACTTGGTTGTCTGGCCTGATTACCTAAGAGACTATAATAATTGTAGCACACACAGACACACACACATAGACTATATACATCCATTATCGATGACTCGCGTCGAGCTAAAGTAATAATAGCTCGAACAATTGTTAAATTATAATACAAGCAATATCCAAGGGAAGAAAAGGGGGGGAATTGAAGGTCGCGATGAACAATAATTTTCGACCGCATTGTCCAGATATAGTAATATGACTTGATGAAGGGGAAGAGGGGAGAATTTGAAAAAGGTAAGAGGGGGGGGGGAGGGAGGGGGCAGGACATAGAATAGTCCAGAGTAAAGGGAGGTTGGGCTTTCAGGAAATCAACTGGCAGTACCAACCTCCTACCCACCCCACCCCCGTTTTCATCCTAAACTATACTGTAAGCGACGACTATACGAATGCATTCTCAAATAGCAATGCCAGCCAACCCAGAGTTCCAACATGCAAATCTCAGCTTCATCTTGTGCTGCTGCTGCAACGGCGGCCAAGGTAAATAACGTTCTCTCTCTCTCTCTGTGCTAGCCTTTCTCCCCTCTTCTCTTCTTCTCTTCTCTTCATCTACAGCTTTCTCTCTCTCTCTCTCTCTCCTCTCTCTCTCTCTTGCTTCTCTGGAAACTAATCGATCTTGGCCAAACAGTAATTAATTACTTTGGTAAATAGCTTTAGTTGTTCGATTGCGCGACCGAGTTTAATTAAATAAGTTTCGCGAGGATATATATAAAAGGGGGCAAGAAAGAGAGTAAGAGAATAAGGAAGTTTTATCTAGGACTTTTTTGTAAGAAAGAAAGAGATAATATACCTATATCAATGTGATGATGATGATGATGCTTGAAAGAAAGAAATAGAAAGAGAGAGAGAGAAAGATATCGGTCAACCAAAATTATATCTTTCTTTCTTCTTCTTCTTCTTCTTCTTCTTCTTCTTCTTCGAGAACATAAGGATGTCAGAGAAATATAATAGTTCTCGGTGTGATTATTTTCATTAAAGTCGCATTGGGAAGTTTTGATTAATCTTTTGACTGAGAGGGCTTTATTGCAATTGAGGAGGATAAGGTGGAGGAGGAAGTAGATAAATGGAAGAAGAAGGGGATAGTGTATGTAGGAGAGAGAGAGAGATATTAATATTTGAAGGGATATTGTTATTATTGAAGTCCGATGTTAATCTTCAGAATTATATTAATATTTGTGTTTGCCGGTGCTATTTTGTTAATTAAGTTAAAGCTCCACGTGCTTTTCTCTCTCACTCTCTCTCTCTCTCTCTCTCTCTCTCTCTCTCTCTCTCTTCTTCTCCTCTCATGAATATAACCTTGCCCGTTTTGAAACTCGACTAGATTTACTTATACAGCTACTAAAAGCATAATTCTATTGATCCACATTCAGTTTGCCATCGTGTGCGCTTGCTTGCTACTACTACTACTACTACTACTGCTAAAGTGGATTGCTTTATTTTAACTTGAAGTTATATTCTCTATAACGTTGCTCTCTCTGGTATAGTTCAAAATAGTTTGACCCTGTTTTATGCAATTTAATGTGCTTTTATATATATATTCACATATATACACACACGTTTACTGATGTATTCGTGTACACTTATTATCAATTTATATAGTTGTTCATAAAAAAATTAATGGACGTTGTATTTTTTATTATTTTTTTTTATCTATATATTTGACAGCTTTATGTTAACGATTTACATTTGTATTTTAATTTTCTTTTGTTACAAAATAAATTTTATAATTTTAACTTTTTTGATAGTTCATAAAATAATAATTAAATTTTTGTAAATTGTATTATTCAAGCATTTTGATAAATTATTTTTTTTTATTAATAAAATATGATTTTATAAAAATATATACACGTTGCCCCTGGTGAAATTAAGATTTAATATTTGATAAAACATGTATCGTATATAGCTATGCAAAATAAATACGTCATTTAATTGTTGAATTTTTTATGTCAGCTAAATTAAATTTTCAGAGTCTGTCTCTTATTCTGATAAAATTAAAAAAATATATATGCATATATACTGTTTCCAACATAAATTTTATATTTTAAATTAAAAAATTTTTGTAATTCAATGAACGATTTCATTTAAAATATATATAGTAAATGTGAATATGAATATTTATTTGAATTTATTTAATTTTCCAAAGTTAATATTGTTACTCCGCGTTTAAAAATAAAACATTTTTTTTTTAATAAAAATCAAATTTAATTTAATTTACGTATTGCTATAAAAAAATTAATTAAAAAAAAAAATCCAAGTTATAAAATAACTTGCAGTACTTTTCTTCAAAAATTTTTTGAAACAACATTAAATGAAGATTGTTTCGAAGCAGATGCCTGAAAGTTTGAAATAGTCTGCCGTTAATTTATGCAAACCCAATTTCGAAGAGTTAATGTAGCTTTGAAGTTTCGATTGTCTTTAAAAACAAAGAAAGTTTCAAGTTTGCACCTGTGTGTATATGAACTTGTAGTTCTCTTGGTATATATATTTGTATGCGCCTTAAGTAATTCTTCTTTGTACCTTTTAGAGTTTAACAAAGCCTGAAAAAGCTGCTTTTATTTAACACATCAATTTCAAATAAATACCAAAATCAATTATATTTATCACCTTTTCAAATAAAAAAATAAAATATTAACAAAAACTATTTAATTTTGTTATAAATATAAATTTATAAAGTTTCTTTTTATCGAAAACATAAGACTGCGCACACTAAAAGTTATTTAATGTTTAATCCAAAGAAAAATCGACAAATACCAATTTAAAGAAAACAAAGTTTTAAAAATTTTTTGAATTCTTTTTTTTAACTTTTCTTGAGCAAAGTTTAAGTTGTTTCAATGCTGCAATTTATTCGGAGCATTTGATAGTTTTGCCCCCCCGGAAAAGTTTTTTTTTAAAACTTTATTAAATCTTTAAATTCGTATGTCAATCTTGTTTCTATCTCAAAAAAAAAAAAAAAAAAAAACTTTTAATGACATTTTCTCAACTTTTTTTTCCAACGAGAAGCGTTCTTACTCACAGAGCAATTCTTCTTTATAATTAAAGATCCTTTTTTTTCCTGCATATAAAAAAAAAAGTCATTCTCTTTAAAAGTTTTTTCATTTACTTGTTTTGAATTTATATTTCTCCCTCTCTCTCTCACACAGCCACTTCTCGCTAGCACGCGTTTGCTCGCAATAGTTAGCCTTATTGTTGTATTTTTAAATTTCAAACAGACTCTATACAGAGAATAACACTTCCATACAACTTTTATTTTTCCTCTTTCTCTCTTTCTTTTCTACCCTCATTATTTTTTTTCTTCTTCCTAACAATTTATCATCAAAACTTTAGCAACTCTTAATGAGACGAGTTGGACCGATAATGTGATACCGTTTATCAAATAAACCAGTCTCCTCTCTCCCTCTTTCTTTCCTATACCACCACAACTAATTGCAGACAAGAGAGAGAAAGACGCTATATCGAATACTTTGAATTTCAAGCAGTGCAATTAACACATGCCAAACCAAAAAAAAAGAATGAAAAAGAAGATAAAAAAAAAATCTAATTACCACGTTAACCATCGAGATAAATAAAGCATCAAGAAGTAGTATATAAGTATATATTTATACATAAAGTATATTCAGAGTTTAGCTCTTTTAATCTCTGTCTCTTCCTCACCACTACGAGAGAGACGAAAATATATATATATATATATATATATATATATATATATATTGAGGTTCAAAGTGCAAGAGCACCTAAAGAGAGCGCAAGCGTGTTGCATCGCAAGCAGCGAATGAAAGAGAGAGAGAGAGAGAGAGAGAGAATGAGAGAGAACAAGTTTGAAGAAGAAGAGGAGGAGGAGAAAGGAGGGTAGAAAGAGAAGCTCGGGTTGAATGGCCTCGGGCAGCTCAGGTGCGCTCTCCCGCGGCAGGTGTTCCTATACTATACTATAGATATACACTTAGCATGTGTGTATGTGTGTTTATGTGCTTACCAAAGTCCCTTCCACTATTCTGGTTGGTTTTGTTTTCTCTTATACTTATATGAAAGACTGTATTTCTTATTCTGTTATAACTTTGTAATAGAAAGTCACGTATGTAGATATTCTTTTACCCTACTTATTTGCAAATTTTCGGTTAATTGATGTTTTGACGTGTTTGCTTAATCTTAATTAAGGCTTGCGTCGATATTGAGTGGTATCTTGATGCAATAAAGTGCATACCTATGCTTCTTGTACTTATTTTTTTCACAGCCATTTAAACTTACCATTTATTTATTTTATTTTTTTAATTTAATTTTTTTATTTTACAACTTTTTTTTAGAAGGTTAAATTTATTTATAAAGTTCTTTTTACATATAAACGTTTGAATCACAATATCCAATCAACGATCATTGTTGCTATGCACGAAATCTGTACTTGTCAGTTCATGCCATAAAGCTTTTTTCAGATATATATAGTATAATGAACCCTACCCAATCAATTTTCTTTTTTTTTTTTTTTTTTTTCATTCAACTCCATTTACCTTTTTCCCTTTATATAAGCTCTTTCCCCCTTTTTTTTTTTATTTTATCCTTTTTTTGTTGTATTTTTATCCGCTTAAATTTTATTTTTAGTTCCTTATTTTCATGTTTTATATCACGTAATGTTTAGCTATAATCGTTAAATGTATATATACCGTATATAAATTCTGATTGTACATTTTTTATTAATTCAACAAATTTTACTTAAATGAACAGTAATTTATTTTTTTTTTTTAAATAATAATAAACTTTTATTTTTTTTTTTTATTAACTTTATTCTCTACTTATTTATCACAAGTATAAATTCCTTTTTTGTAATGTAATTTCGTTCAATTCAATATTTATGCCATTAGTCTTAATGGCTTTTATAATTTAATGTAGTTTTTCATTACTATAAAAGGGATGTCAATAAAAAGAGAGAAAGAGAAAGAGAATGAGAGAAGAAGGGGGGGTGGGACGAGGGGTAAAACTTTAACTTATTCATCGTCGAATAGGCCATTAAACTTTCTTTCAATTTAAAAATAAAATCGCTTTTAATACTAATACGATTAGCAGTCAAATTGACCACTGGACTCAAAAATTAACATTCATACTTCCCCTTTCTCTCTCCCTCTCCCTCTTTCTCTTTCGTTCTTATATAAAACGAGCGTTTAACGTGATAACATCTTACAACTTCTTCAGCAAAAACGAAAAAAAAAGAACAGATTTTTTCCCAAAAAAAAAAAAAAAAAAAAAAAAAAAAAAAAGAAAAGTCATCAGAAAAGGGTAGAGAAAGAAAGAAAAAGAGTTGAGTAGCAAGTAAATGAAGAGAAGATTAAATCCTCAAAGAAAAAAAGAAGAAGTATAAGAAAGGAGATAAAATAAGGGGAGGATCAGAAGACGATTGATTCACTTTGAGGGGATCCGTTGCTGCTGCTGCTGCAGCATCTCCACACACCATATAGTCTTTGTGTATATATATAATACACTAAGATCTTCACAACCTTTCTCCTCTCTCGACTGCTCTTACTACTGCTTCTGAAGGAATTTCCTTTATTTCCCCCCCAAGACACATATAACCCACGTTTAATACTTATACTCATATATACACATACACGCATGACACTGTGGCGGGCTAGTTTACGTGTGTATATGACGAGAAGAGAGAGAGAGAGAAAGAGAGAGAGAGCCATGCCGTCCGACCGGATTCCTCTCACTGCCAAGGTCATATTCTCTCGAAAGAGGGAGTAGAATGGGGTGGTGCTGGTGGTAGCCAACTCTTTCTATATACAGATACTATGGTCCTGCAGGAGTAACAACAGCATCAGCTATAGGATATTACTATATACCGATCTTTATATTTTTATTATTTCGCTTTTGTTTCCTCTTTCTCTCGTTTATCTGTATACATATGTATATGTACATATACTTGTGTGTGTTTGATCTCGAATGCTCTTCTTCTTCTTCTCTCTTTTTCAATATCGTTGATTCTTTTATTTGTTCTTTCATTCGAATTGAAAAAAAAATGAATACAAAGAATAAAGAGAAAGAGAGTATAGTGTGTGTGTGTGGGGTAATCGTATAAAACCGTATAAAGGTGAATGTAGGAAATTTAAAAGTTTTAGGATCGATTTTATGGGATGCTTTATACACGTTGATGTAGTTTTATGTTTTTGCTACTTCATGTAAAAAAAAAAGGGCGACGGCTCGTGATCGAAGCTTTCTCTCTCTCTCTCTTGCACCATAAGTTTTATTATCAGTTACAGGAAATACTTGCGATAAAAAAAATATATATATATTTTGTTGTACAAGGAATATATTGGAATATATAAAAGTAAAATTGGTTTTTTTTCTATTTCATTATTATTTTTTTTTTTTTACTTCTTTCTTTCTATTCTTATTATTTTTTTATTGTAATATCCTGTATAGCAATTTGTTGCATTCAATTTAAAAAAAAAATATTTATTACAAGTAATTTTCGAATTTTTTGGAGTGTATTATTTTTTATCACGCATTCGTATATATATAATAATACAACTATTATTATCATCATTTTCTTTCTTACTTTTTTTTCTTTCTTCAACTTTTGAAAACCTTCAATTTACATTTGTAATAGAAAGTTTTGAAGTTAAAACCCTAAAATTACAAGGAGGGTAAAACAAAAAAAAAAAATAAGTTTAAAAAAAAATCATTGCTAACAACGCGTAGTATGAGTTTTGTTCTTTCTTTCTCTCGTGTTAATAATGTAAATAACCGCACTTGAGTATATGTATACATACATATATACAACCACTTCTGGACATTATCTGTCCAGAATATACATACATATACATGCACACACACACATGAAAACATGACTTTATATGAGTATATTTATGATTCTCCATTAACTTAAAATTGCTAACACTGTAAGTGTATACCTTTTTCTGAAATAAGCAGTTTAAATAATAAAACATAATAATGGCAATTGGAACTGCGGCTTACCATAAGCTTATATATATATGTGAGGGAAGGGTAATTGTCATGTACGTGATTTTTTTCTGTCTCTCTCTCTCTCTCTCTCTTTTCTCCTTTATTACTACGCGAACATAATTAGAAACAATATAAATATAACAGAAGAGACAAGAACATCTTATCTTATTTTACACAAAAAAAATAATACACAAAGTCAATAGTTATACTATATACATCTGACACTTGCTTATAATCTCATCTTCCCCTTTTATAATATTCTACTACTACTACTCCCTCCTCAATTGTAAGTTCCTGTTGCTCTAAAAATCATGTAATATAACTTTTACCAGTCATCATATATAAAACCTGTTTCATACAGACACACATACATACATATAATATAGTACATTCAAATATGTATATATAAAAGAACAGCTGCAAGCATTGGTTGCTTGGAATATATATATTTTAAACGTGTAAGTGCGCATTAGGCAACGTCAGACCCTAATGAAACGTTATTAGTAATCCCGAAAGCTCATTAATCATTGTTACGTATTTTCAGCAGTCCGTAACGGATAACTCCCTACACACATACACACATATACATATATATGTGCCTATACCTACATATATAAATATATTAAAAAAAATGTTAATACAAATAAATACTCCTTATACCACAGACAATCTAAAAACTTATTCATCAAGTATACCAAACTTCCAACCTATATATACATACATACCTACTCCCACAATTTTTGACACATTTGAAAAATCCGCGATACCTTATTGTAAGCAGGTGTGTTTTGCTCGCAGTAATCATTTTTCTACATGTGCTAAAGAAGACCAAAAGCTTTCCAAATGCATATGCTTCTCTTCTTTGTATATGTAGGATACATCGTTCGATGTTTGTAGGAGAATGAGAAGGGGGTAAGAAGAAGAACATTCAAAAGTATAAGGGCCTCTTCTTCCCTCACTTATATATATTATATATACTTTCGCGTATAATACTCATTTCTCCCAAGAAACAAGGTACAGCCCTTTCATTTCCGGCGTGCTGGTAGAAAAAGAAGAAGAAAAAAAAGAAGAAGAAGAAGCATAACTCTTAAATTATAGCGAGTCTGGCGTAATATGTGTGTGTGTGTGTGTGTGTGTGTGTGTGTGTGTGTGTGTGTGTGTGTGTGTGTGTGTGTGTGTGTGTGTGTGTGTGTGTGTCCATCAGGATGAATTCCAAAAATAAGTTTTACCCCTGTCTCTCTTTTTTTTTTTTTGTGACACATGAGCGCAATATGTCATGTTTAACATACCTACTTATATATATTTTGTAATGTATGTCAACAAAAATTTTATTTTCATTAATCAATAAGTATACCCATATGTTGATTTTTAATTAAGGAAATAGAAGAAATGTAGTGGATCATCTATAGAATCATTTAATTGACTTGATAAACTTTTCAACGCTTGCTAAAATTACAAATCTTAATTTTAATCTCACACAGTATTAGTGAGTGTCAAGAGAATCATATGCTCACATACATGCAATGGGCGTTTTTCCGATTTAAAATACACTCCATGACAGCTTACATATATATACAGTGGGGCGTTTTAATGAAATACTAATTTGTCACGTGAATAGCAATGTATTTGGTGGTAGGGGATGGGACTATTAAGTGAGTGCTTTTATTTCATTAGTTTGTGTGTGTGTGTGCTACGATCGAATAAAGTGCCTCTACATTAACATCTTCAGTATATATAATAGGAATGAATGTATGCATGTACGATATACCTACTTGTAATTTATAGCATCATTTCTTAAATTTTTTTTATAAAGATAAAAATTTTAAATAATTCTTTGTAGTTATTTTACATTTTCTTTTTTTTTTCATTCATTCATAATTGAACCGAAGATATAGGTACATTTGCTTTTCTCGTTACGTCTATAATTATATACACTCGGTCGTTTGCAAGCACACATATGTGTGATTCATTCTCCCTCTCCATCTTTCTCTCTTTAGTGGTGGTGGACTTTTACAAGTGGAATGCAAACACAACTACATTAATACTTAACGCAATTTCAAACATAGGTTAAAGCTCCCTTCCTCTTTTACCTCAGGGTGTATAGTAAAAGCTTTGCTTTTCGCTTTGATAAATTAAAGTCGATTGACATTCGCGCAAAGTGAGTGTCACTGTATGTGTGTGTATGTATATGTCCCTTTACATCCTCTACCTACATAAATTCTCGAGTATGTCCAAACAAGATAAACAACAAATGCAACACTTAACAAGCTCCTATACAAACATTAACATGACAATTTTTTTAAAAGAATAGAACACGTTCTTCTTTTTTTTCTGAAGAAAACTTAACATGTGTGTTTGTATGTACGAAAAAATACGTATAAGTCCAACTTGGAACTTTGTAATACTGGAATTTGTGGAAAAACGGACAAATCCGAAAGTTTTACTTTATAACTGAGTTTTATACTCTTTGCCAAATTAAGGCGACTCTGTGAGATAAACTTAGTTTGTGTTCTATATACATATATACCTAAAAAATCGCTGTTGTTGAATGCAACTCATGAGTCTTTCAAAACTTCTCGATTACGTAGAGGTGTTAGATTTTTTTTTTATACACGTGAATATATCTATAATTGTATCAAAGAGAAAAATATTGCTGTTGGGGCTCTTGTCATTCGTGTTAGACGTTCTTAAAGAGAATTGGTGAAAGCTGTATAGTTATTGAATTTATTTTGGTATTATATTACACAATTTTGAGTTTATTGGAAAATTTTAACTTTGATTATAAAGAATAAATATAGCTAACTAGGATATGATTTTTATTTTTATTTTTTAAATGAAAATTGTTGGGATTGTTACGTAATCATTACAATAATGGTGAAAGAGAAAAAGGAGAAAAAAAAATAATAATCGTGCAAGAACTCGTGTTTATTAAACAGTCGATGAATAAAACTAGATTTTGCTTCGATGACTGTGAATATATACATTTATAAATTGTTTTGCATAACATCTTGTTCTCGGATATTACGGAATTTTATTTCTAGTCGATTATTACAAACATAATGGTAATAATACATAAAAGATTATAACATATAGTTGAAGAAAGGAGGAGACGAGTCTGTTGCATTTACATTTTTCTTATTAAAAGTATTTTGGATCTTTTAATCATACCTGCGGTAGGTCCATGTTATAACACGTCTTGTTAAATTTATCTTTTTTTTCGCCAATGCACGATTTAAGAGGCTTCGTATGTTTCGTTGGATTTTCAATAGCATCAGCCAACCTTACATTAAATCAAAAATTTTAATTTGGTTACTTTTTAAAACAATACACATACCTCTATCATTGTTTTCAAATCTTTTTTTCTACCTCGCATAAACACACACACACACACACACACACACACACACACACACACACACACACACGTACGTATACATACATGGCTAAAATAAAAATAAAATTTTTATCTTTTATTTTCAATCTCGTTCTGTTCAAGCAATCTAATTTTTGACTTCACTAAATAATTGATATTCTGAATTACATGAAAAGTAAGGCGTAAGCAAAGTGAAATGTAATTACGTTTTGGAAAATGGTTTAATCAAAAACACATATAGAAGATCCCTGAGGGCACATTAAATTTTGTGTCAATTGTACGTTCTATTTCCGTAAGGATTTTACATGAAACTTAATTTCCCTCCCCTCTTTTCCCTCTCTCTTTACATAAATGAGCTTACCTTTCTCCTTTATATCCTCTCTTTCTACTCTTTCGTTTCGTTTTATTCCCCTTTTGTTTCGTTCTTTTGTTCTAACTCATAATATAACGAGAGAGAAAGAGAAAGAGAGAGACGTTGTAAGCATGACTGGTATTATAAGGTGTATATATATGTATATGTGTATGTATATATATATTTATACTTGTAAAATACAGTTACAGTTTACAATGTGCGCCTTCGTAACGCATGAATTATTAAATGGCTCTCTCTTGTTATATATTTACCTTATATATTTTTTATATGCCTCGTAAATCAATTCATTGTATGCTATTAACGATAAATCTTGTCTATGACTTTTCGCTGACCTGTCAAATATATGTACCTTTTTTTTCTACTTTTTTTTTTTTTAAATTTTTTGATACTAATGTACAAGCAAATGCTATGTATCATTGTAATTTTATTAGACAACCATTGTTGTGTACTTATAACAACCTTTTATTTTACATTTTTTATTATTATATATTTGCATTAGAAAATTTTATAACATTATGAATAAAAATGACAGATTTTATAACTATCTCGTTTTTTTCTGTTTCAGGTGAGTTATAGGTTTTTTTTCGAGAATAATTTTTAATCTTTAAAGGATATTGGTGAGTAATTTAAAAAAGAATATCATTTTTAATTTTTTACGACTTTTAATCTAATGCCTTGTCAAGTCATAAATTTTATCTTGACTTTCAAAAATACAAAAAAATCTCTCTGGAACAATTTATAAAGTAAGTCATGAATTGTCGAGATAAATATGAATTTATTTGATTAAAAATGTGCTCGTATAAGTGATTAATTTTTTAAAATCTTTCATTTTGGTTGATTTTAATTAATTTACAAATTTGTAATTATAAAATTTATAAAAAATTCACATTTAATATTTAAATTATTTGTCACGTAGTAAAAAAAAAAAAAAAAAAAATTATAAACTAAAATTAAGATTCTTTGGTCGTTGGTTGTTTTAATTAAATTAAATTATCTAAGAATAGTAGAATGCACACATATATACATACATACATAAGCATAGGAGACCGTTATGTAAATAATTAAAATTATTAAATAACTTTTCCTAATTAAAATGTATTAAAGTTTTCTCATTTATGAAGCACATTTACAATGCTCGACGTACTTATATCCAACATCATTTCGCTTTATTACTTTGGAATTAACGAGAGGGGGGAAAATTCCCTTTCTCTCTCTTTTTCTCTTTTGGTCGCTATAGCATAATAATAATAAGAAATTACATTTTGTTGAATTAAAAATTATGCGAACGTATATAAACATAAAAAAAAAAATAAATAGTTTAAAACTTTGAAACTAAGAAGACGAATGAGTTTTGCTAAACATAGACTCGTATTTTAATAATATTCATACAACAAATATTATATGAAATAGAGCATTAATGATAAGTTAGAAAAGTTATTAAATTTAACTCAATGAAACTTATCAAAGGGTATATATTATAATATAAGATCTTTCAAAGTTTGGTATACCCAACGTTACTCATAATTCAAACATGTTCATTTTAACAAACGATCCCCCCTTACCAAAATCAAATTATATTAATATTATGATACAAGAATAAGAACAAGAAAAAGAAAGAACAAGTGTAAAATAATAAAACACATTATTTCTACGTATATACGTGAGATGAAAATATATAGTTTAGAATGGACACGCGGATAAGAGGGGTTTGGATGAAGGAAGAAAAGAGAATTTTAGAGAAGTGAAGAGAGAAGAAAGAGGGAGGTGGAGGGAGGAGGGGGGATATATCTATCGTTAAATTGCAGCGGGAACGGGGCGCAAGATGAATGCTTATGAAACGAAACTGCGCTATTAATACTATGAAACGCAATTTCATGCTCGTGGCTTCGGGGCAAGAGATGAGAAATAAAGGAGAAGAGAGAAAGAGAGAGAGAGAGGATAGGTAAAAGACGTGAATTTTGCAACTCTCTGAGGAAGAGAGAGAGAGAGAATATTGCGATGTAATTACACGCGGTTATCGTTGGAATATTCGTTGAGAGTGTGCTTGAATTAAACGAGCCACTGTGTATGTGTGTGTGATGCCGTTATACAAACTTTATTTTTCGCATCATCAATTTTCCTTCGTTTTTCGTGTTCAAGCTTCTTCTTCTATATTCTCTTTCTCTTTTGTCTTTATTATATTCTTTTTATTTTTCCTTTTGGAGAATTGAGAAAGATGATAAAAGCTTAATTTATTGCGTCTTAGATTGTGAAAAAAAAAGGTTTATCTATAAGTTTTCTTCCACCTCATTTTCTTTTGTGGTATTGTGTGTTTGAAATTTGTACGATTTACGGTATTATTCAATTAGTTTACAAGTTGAATATATAGATTCTTAATAAAGTTACGAATATTACTTTTTTTTGTGTGTGTTGTATATTATGGTATATTGGATTATTATTGTAGAGATGCAATTTTAACTTTATTTAACGAAATAAGCAAAGTTTATACAAGAAAGCTTTTCAACTTCATCCTCCTTGTAACATCATACTTTAATTTAACTTTGAAAACTGATTATTATCCGATCTTGAAACTTATTAAAGAAGCCATAAATTTATGATCGAATATGATCGTAGGGAAAATTAATATTTCTGAGAAATATATATTACGTTTATATCGTGTTATTGTTGTTAAAATATATTATTCTGTTATCGAATTTACTTTATAAAATTATTTTTAATTATTGTTACGTCGATAAAAATAACTAAAATAATATAATTATAAATGCACTAATTTACATTTCAAATCAATTCAAATATTTACAGAAGCGAGTTATTAATAAAAGAAAAATAATTACTTTTAATATCGGTCAATTTGTTCATTATTACACGGAACAACACTTCCACGAAATATGTTTGTTACAAAAAAAAAATTGTGTATATAAAAGCCTATGTGCATTTTCACTTTACTACTCGCTAATAGAATTTCTTTGACTTTCTCCTTTAACTTTCTCTCTAAACTTATATACTGAACATCATGTTTCTCTCATCTTCTTTATACTCTTATATTTTTATTTCAAATCAATTTTTGTCAATTTATTTTTTTGGTCCTAAAAATATGCATACTTGTCATCCTATCTAAAATTAAGTAACTTACCTTGCATTTTTAAAACCTTTAACTAGATATAAAATAAAAAAAAAAGATAAAAAAGAAAAGAAGAACAAGAAAATGAAGAGGTGCATACTCATGTTTCGGAGCATAACAGAGTCTAAATAAAATCTCGGTCACGACAGTCTAAATGACAAATAGCTCAAAATAGAGACAAAAAGTAAAAAAAAAAAGACGAAAATAAAATTTATGAAAAAATTATTATAATAACAGCAAAATAAACATGCAAAAAAACAAAAATAAAAATAGACGATCTTGTTAATTTTTTTTTTTTTTTAATTTGTACTTTACAATGCGTTTTTCGAATATTTACATTGCGTAATTAACAATTCTCTGTTCCCTTTTGCTTTCATTCGATTTACGCACACCGTGTCCGCAAATTTTTCCAGTTCGTATTTTGTTTCGTTTAATATTCCATTCCAAATATTTTCTATTTTTATATTTACATTACGATATCGAACAAAATAAAACTGTCTAAGTTTCACTTGAGTTTATACATACATATACATACATATATATGTTTTTTATTTTTCAAAAATTCAATTTGCATAGTTCATTCCATTCGCCAATATTTTTATTATCGAATAAATAAACATATATATTTTTTTTCTCTCAATCAAAATATATAAATTTGATATTTTTTATTATTAAAAGTTTTAATTTATTTTGTATTTTTCTTCAAAATGAACGTAAACTAATGAAATATTGATAATTAAATATGAAAAATTTTTAATTTAAATTACGCCTGCTTCGTTATAATACTCGCAGTATAATTTAATGTTATGACAGCGACCTAAATACATGATAATTATATTAAAGAAGAGAGAATACGTTGTAATTAAATGGACCATAATGAGATTGTAAATATAATTAGTACACAAAATTGTCATTCTCTTAATCAGGGTCGTTAAAATTTAACAAAACTTATTTGTTTGTTTAATTTTTAATTAAACATTAAACATAAATAATTTTTAAAAATAATATTTACTCAACAAATTATTCATTGATTAAAAAAAAAAAAAAGAATGCATCATATTTTTATTCTTATCAAATAATTTAATAATAACTTTAAACGAACATAAATCAATTTGGTTTATTATATCAATAATAATTTCGTATACGTATATTATATTCAAAGGCTTTAAACAACTGCCAAAGTACGTCATTGTTAAAACAAATTTTGTTACACGAAACTATTCATTATCCTGTCTCGTGTAGGGTGTATATATTACTCGATAAATTACAAGTTTTAAATGAAAGAACTTTCCTTCACTTTTCCTAATTACTCAAAATTGGCTTTTCATTTTATATATATACACACACACACACATATATATATATATATATATATACATTTCATCACGTCATGTTTTCTCTCAATAAACAACTTTACAAAATCCTTTTCAGCAAAATCATTAAATCCAAAAAATCCAATTTCACAAATTAGACCACCTAAAAGTAATCTCTCGACATTCCTCAATTTTATTGAAAGAAAAGTTTTTCTCTCAGTTTCAGGCTCACATCTGCAGTTACATATTCCTTGATATCTCTCCCTTCCTCCTTTCATCCATCACGATATTTTGTTCATCTCTGTATCACCTGTTTTCATACATATTACAAACTACAACTTTCCTCCCTTCCACTTTCTCCCTATCTCGCACACAGAGCTAAATATAAATGCAGCATTACGACCACCAAAAGCGTACAGCAAAACAAGCGAATAAGTCGTAATGGGCTAAGGTAAGAGTTGAGTTTGTTTCCGTATTCGAAACTTTTAGTCCGACTTACCTTTACCCCAATCTAGTTGTCGTATAGCCACCAACACACCTTTGTAATCACAAGCTATACAATTCTATACCGAGGAGGTGGTCTATAAAGAGATGAGAAGAAGTGAGAGAGGAGATAGACGAATAATACAATAGACACACACATACACAGACACACAAAAGTTTCCTCGCGAATTAAACGAGTTTATTTAAGCTATTTTTTTTTCTCTACCCCCTAACCCTTTTTTACCCCTTCTATCTTTTATACCTTTCTTTACAGCTGCATGCATTAATTATTTTTGCACTTCATCTTTACATTTCCCAACTTTTTACTATATGACCTTGTCTATTTGTAATCTGGTTATTCGTTTCACACATACTCTTTTTTTTGCATGAATAGAAATCTGATCCTCCCCTTGTCACCAATATGAGTTTGATTTTTTGTATGTGTGTATAGAATCTTTTTATCCGCCTGCATCTCCTATCACAAGTCAATGTAAAGAATACACACACACACACACACACACACACAAACACATGTATGAACTCACAAAACTTTTCGATAGATTAACGACTATTGGAATTGTTACGAGTTATGGTGGATTGTACTTATATACGGGTTTGATCAGACGACGAAGAAAAATAGAGAGAAAAAAGGGAGAAAAGAAGTGGTGAAAAAGAGAAAAAGATTTTGGGATAGAGGGTGATTGAGAATGGTTATATAGTGAGTAGAATATATGTATATCGATATATAGTTGGAGAGTTGAAAAAACTTTGATAGAGAAAAAAAGGAGGGAGGTTATATAGAAGTAGGGGAAAATCGTATTGGTATATATAGTTTATTGAAGTGGAGTACGAAAAATACAGAAATATATATATATGACATGACTCGATCAATATATTCAAAAAGATTGGATCTGCAGCTGCTCCGAGGATAAAGACGCCGCACGCGGATGCTTTGGTGATAAGGATATGACGACAGGTAGAAAGGAAGAGATCGACTTTAGACATCCGCGAGTTACGCGATGTAAACGCCCTTCGCGCATATATACTTTGTGGCTATGAGTCGCGGTATAAACGTGAGATGTGCAGTTTTCCCTTGAGACTGACGATGATTGGAAATTTCTTATTGGATTTGTGTTATTTGGATTTGAACGACGCTTTTATTTCTTAGTTTGGTTTTGTTGATATTTTTATTTTTCTTTTTATAAAATTTTGAAGCTATGTCAATATTGTATACATCTGTAAATCCGTTAATTAAATGGTTATTGAAATTTTGAGAAGAAGTTTCTTTTACTCCTTAATGTCAACTACAATAAATGTTGAATTTCAAAAGAGAAATTTAATTACATTTATTGAATTTGTGTTTTATATATTGGAGTTCGAATAAAAGAGCTTGCGCAGCTTTTAATAAAAATAAAAACATCGATTTTCATTTATCTCGAATACAAGCTTGTGTATAACGATTTTATTTCTTTTTATTATTTCTTTTTTTTTATCACGTAAATACATTACTTGAATTGAGGGTACATGAATATGAAAGAATCAATTTATTTTTTAAATTTTGTTTTCTTGTTTTATTATAATTATTAAAAGATAAAAATTATATTCTCAATTATAATAATAATAATAATAATAGTAAGCTATTCATAATCTTGTTAATTGGTATAAAAATTCAGACCTCATCATCATTGAGCAATCAATTTAAAAATACAAACATTTAATCTATTATGAATCAAAAAAAATAACATCATTTTTTTTTTGTCGAGTCAAGCAGCTGAAAACCAATGAGACAAATCATTAATTATGTGTCTCTCAATTTCACGACAAAAAAAAAGAGCTGCTTCAAAGACCAAAAAAAAAGGACTAAGATAAAAACGTATAAAGAAAAAAAAAATTGGCAAAAAGAGAGAGAGAGAGAAACACGTGGGGTTTATAGTATATTATACTGCTTTAGCCAACGAAAACGAGAAGCTTGAAGGAAGAAGGGTATATAGGCAAGATACAAAGAGCCACTTGAGAATTGAATAGAAATCAATGAGAGAATCAGCTGACATGGTCCCAACGGGTTTTTTTGGTATATATGTATATACCTTGGGGCCTCTCTCACGTGCACGTGTGTGTACCCATCACGTGTGTCTCTCGTTTTTTTTTTTTATTCTTCGTCTCACTTTCTATGAGTTTCGTGTTCTTCTATTTTCTCTCTCTTCCTCCTTCGCCTTCTTTTTGTACCTTCTTTTTGTTTTTTATTCCCTTTTTATCTCACATTTTTGTTCTTTGTTTCACTCTGCTTTTTTTTATCTTTTTTTTTTTCTTCCACTTCGCCTATCTCGTTACATTTTTTGCCATTTCATTTTCTCCTCTCCTCTGCTCGTACATATACTTTTTGTTCCTTACTTTCACGTTTACATTTAAATGTTCCTTTCAGTCTTAAGATCTCATTTTTAGAAAGAAACAATGTATGTATTTCTTTTTCTTCTCTTTTTTTCCGTGTATTGAAATGACGATAGTATTTTAGTATTACATACAAGTACAGTTTATTCCATTTACAGTTCGTATAAAGGTATTATTTTTTTTTTTTCGTTTTTTATCTTGATAAAATGTGATTTCACGAATCTTCTCTATTTCACATTGCGAGATTAACTCGATGAATAATTTAAGAGTTTAGAATTTAAATTAAAGCCAATTGGAATATAAATTTAAAGTTATGTTAATTCAAGTTTATTAAAACTTGGAAAACTTTAGTTAGTGAGAATTAAATTGTAAAATATTCAAAACATTTTGCTTTATTTATTTTTCGAATGAAGACTAATTTCAATGCGCTTCTATAAATTAAGTATAAAATTTTCAGCAAATAATTGGTAAATCTTTTAATTTTATTTCATGTTGATATAGTCATGTAAATTTATACGAAAAGTGTATGTATGTGTATTATTTTCGTTTAATTAATAATGAATGTAATAATGTGTTTGGAAAGCTGAGAGTATATTCAGAGAAAATTTTTATCTTTTATTTTATTGTGTACATGTTTATAATTAGTATGGATAATAATGTTTATATTTCGAAGCCTCTTTCTCTCCTCCCCCTTCTCTCTCTCTCTTTTTTTCTCTCTGTGTTTCTGTTACCTTACGATTTACGTTTCATTTAATTTTGTGAAAATGCACTTCTTTGTTTGCATAATTAAACAGTTTATTTTGCTTATACAATGAATAAACGGAAAATAGCATAACTACATATAATACACAATTAAAAAACATGAATAATTTAATGCTCAAATCTTCGTATATTTGCTTTTCATTAAAAGACTAATTACGTTTTCGGCGTATACACATTTAATTTCCTCTTTTTTTCTTTTTTTTTTTATGTCAAATCCATTAACGCGTAAAAATAGCATAAATAAAAGTTTTTAAAATAAACGAATCTTTTTTTTTGACATGATTTCTTGTTTCGTACCTATATAGGTATACATGTTTGTGTTTGTGTAAAGAAAATTATTCCATACCCTTTTATGAGAGTCGTTTCCGCTTTTAATGTAAATTCACGTGCGAAAAATTAGTAAAAAAAAAAAAGTTTCGCTTCATGAACGATCGAAGTGTTAAAGACTTGCTGCGAATGTCCTGAGTATTCAACTGTTTGCATTAATACTCAGCAGCAACAGCAACAGTTACTGAACATATATACCGTTATATGATGTTAAAACCGACATTTAACAACCGGGACTTTTGTTCGTTATTTTTTTTTTTTAAAAAAGAATGTGTTCTTTTGCCATACTTGTTTGGAATTTTTAACAATATGTATTAAAATTACAGTTTTTACACTGAAAAAATGTATATAAAAAATGTGTTTTAGAATGGTATAACAAAAATAAAAAATTAAAAATATTTTTTTCTGTGTCTATATCAATGTATTTTTCTTAACTACCATTTATTTAAAAAAACGTTATTCATTACAAGCATGAATAAGCTTTAATTATTGATGTCATTTGTATATATTCGAAATCCATTTTTATTCTACGTAATAAAATAAAACGACAAAAAAAAAGAAATAGAAAAAAAAAATTCATTGCAAATTGCCTTAAATAACTCTGAATTAAATGTGAAAAGAAAACGTTGAATGGTATTCGTTATTTTAAAATCGCATTTCTGTTACTGGTTAGCACTAGTTACGAGAAAGAGATAGAGAAAAAGAGAGAAGAGACAAAACAAGCGTTCATTTTAGCGGTTTTAACTTCATCTCTTCTCACTTGACCTAATTTATAAAAGTTATATAGTAAGAGAAAGACAGAGAGAGAGAGAGAGAGAGAATGTGAGTGTTGACGCGTGCGCATATAATGCAAGTGAAAAACAGAACATCAGCTTTGGTTTTGCTTTTTAAGATCAGTTAACAATCTAAATTAACTTATTCTATAGTATATGTTGATATATGTTATATAGGGTGGAGGAGAGAGAGAGAGAGAGAAAGATAAAGATGATCTTTATGAATATATATTACAATTTCATTTAATAATTTTACACTATTGACTGTCACTTGTTATAAACGCATTCAAGAAATACAGTCTTACTCGTATGTACAACTCAGATATACTAAAGTATAACTCAGATTTATATAATATATTTGTATTCTTGAACACTTGGCACACACACACACACACACACTAGCATCAGGTTGTTACTCAGCTTTGTTAACTTGACAGTTAAATGTATTTAATTAACAGGGAAAATAAATGACGTTTCCTTCATTTGGATAATATACTTTCAACTCAACACATTAATGTATTCTTTTACACATTCACACATACATACCTATACACACATAAACTCACAGATACAGAGTAAACCAGAGTTAAAAAAGATTTTGAATCCATCAGATAAATCGTGTAACAAAGAAACGACTGTGTGCGTGTGTGTGTGTATGTTCCGATCTGTGCAACAATCAAGTTTTCAGTGACGACGACAACGACGACGAACGAGGTCAAACTATATATTATACGAAGGACGAAGGTACACTCCAATTGCAAATATTATCACTCTCTTCACCCAATACTACACTACTACCTCCCCCCTCCCCCCTCTCTCTCTCTCTCTCTTTCTCTCTTTTGAGAGCAGAATATGTACACATGCACCTATACATACTCGTATACAAATATACAGTACACTTGACAAGAGGGGACTCTCATAGAAATCGATCGATATCGTAACTCAACTCTCTTTTTGCATCTTGTATTCAATTTCTTTTTTTTTTTCTTTTCTTTTTAATACACAATTTTCTGCACTGCAATAATAAAAAAAGTTAAGCTTTACGATTATCGATTGATGTTTAAAGACTCATAGAAATACACGTAAATTAACAATTAATTGATTCCTCCTTATCTGAACAAAAAAAAAGTCACCGCGATTACTTTTTTAGTTGACAATCTCGATGAAAGACCTTTTTCAGAAATTATAGTGTTGAGCGAAAAAAAGTGAAACTATATACTGTGAATCGAGTGAAACGATCGATGTAGGTATAGGTATATAGGTATTATATCGACGTGAAAATCAAGCCTTTATTATATACGAAGCAACTTTTTGATTGTATAAATTTGACGAAAAAGGGGACAATAAAAATCATAAGATCTTTTTTTTTCTTTCTTTTCTATATATTGACGTTTCACTTAAGTTTTCTTCGTATTGATGCTTTTACATTGCGTATAGGCTGTTATATATACATATAGAGAGGATGTATAAATTTTCCCATATATGCAAACTCTCACTCTTGCATTTTCTTCCACGCAAAATGCAAATTTGAAATCAGGACAAACGTTGCATTAATTTGTAGAATTGCTTCACCGAATGACATTTCTAGTTCGGTGAATTTAGTTTACGTTTATGGTGTATATGTATATATAGGTAGAAGGGATGCAAAGAGAGAGAGAGAGAGAGAGAGAGAGAAATTGTCGTAATCCTATGCTTATATATATATATAGAGAGAGAGAGAGAGAGCAAGTTTGCAGATCTTACAGGTCCGATTTTCCCATGCACACACACACACAATTCGTTAATTAACTGAAAATATAGCTATAAGTGAATTTAAATATCCACGAATATAATCTAACGTTAATACTCTGCTACATCTTAATCTCATTCAATAATTGTACTTTTTTATAGTTAGCAAAAAATAAAAGTTCAATTAAATATTTAATTATTTTTCTTAAGTGTCTTTAATGATTATTAAAAAAAAAAAAAAATTAAGTGGTCGTGTTTAAAAATAAGTTGTTGGAAATTCCGTTTTATCGTTTTATTAATATAATTGAACGTGTGTATGTATAGGCATGTGGTATATACACACATAGATTGTACATAATATAATACAGACCGGTGCATTCTTGCATCACGATTATTACATTCAAGCCGTAAATTTGAAAGGGGTCACTCACGTATATATGTATATATATATATATATATATATATATATATGTATAAGGCCTTAAGATAATCATCAATAATGTACGTTTTCTGAACTAATTTAAGATAGTTACCGAAACTGGAACGAGAATGGAACTAATTGAACTAATCTACTATTTATATTAAGGCAAAACTACTACGCAACAACAATTTGTCAATTGTGTCAAATACACATATACACATAATATACATACATATACTCTATATAATCAGCTTTAATATCCCCTACCCTCCCCTCTCCTCACTTTTACATATATGTTTAAATTTGTTATTATAAATGTATGTATAGGTACTCAGAATCTCACTTGATCTTCACACGACAAATATTTACTCGATCGTTTGTGCATACGTAATAAAAAAAAACCAGTTTTAAAACAGCACGAATATACGATTGAAAAGAGAAATGCATTGGCTTAACATATAACAGCTGTTTTATAAAATCAACGACCACAAATGAATAAGAAAGAGAAAGAAAAAGAAAAAGAGAGAGAGAGTATCACGTACAAGGGTAATTTTGGTGAACGGTATTATTGAAAGTGCTTGGGTTATATATTATAATGTATAAGTTACGTATAAGTCAGCTGAGCCTTAAACCCTCTTTGTTAAGTATACGTGAGTTCACGAGCTGTTGACCGCGTATGTATATCGGCTTCGGAAGTGCGAATAGAGTACGCATGGCCTACTTTGAGAGAGTTGTAGTACAAGATCCTCCAGATGCATTGCTAAAATGATAAAGAGAGAAAGAGAAAATGTTATGTTATTATGTTGCAGCGACGATTGATGAATTCAGCTGAGACATTGATAACTTTGCGTCCACAAATGTAAGAGAAGAAGAAAAAGAGAGAGAGAGAGAAAAGAGGACAAATGGAAAGTGAATAAATTTACAAAAGTGTAAAGATCAAACTTCTTTGCGGGATATTGATAATTTTGTATGTGTGTATGTGTAAAAGCATGAAATGTGAACTTGAATTGATAAAGTTTAATGAACCATCGTTTTTGGTTGGTTGAAGATGCGTTTGAAGATTGCTACACGTTTTTGATTGTGGATGTACATTCTATGGGTGAAGGATGGAAGAAGAATAAATTTTTTAAAAATACTTGATTTTGTTATTGATAAAAAAATAGCGGTATATGCTTTTTTTCAAAGGATCATAATTTATCTAATTTAACTCAGTTTCGTGGAAAATTTATTTTTAGAAAAAGAGTATTGAATTTGAAATGTTAGAAAAAATGTGAGGTATTGAACAAGAAATATAGATATACAGATAGTTTATTTGGAATTGACAAGCCGGAAAAGAATTTATGACAAATGTAGAGAGAGAGGAAAAAAGAGACAGATGTATACGTCGAGTTTGGTTAGTGAAATTAATTTTTATTTTTAATTTTAATATTTTTTTGACGTATAGAAAAATGACAAGGCAATTACGACAAATTGAAATTTGCGTGATTTAATTTTGCTTTGAATTTCAAATCGACATTTCGTATATATAAAAATATATTGAACAGAGAGTAATCAGATAAATAAATTCGATTAATTAAAAAATATTTTTTACTTTTGTAATATTTTAATTAATGTCAGACGTCGGAGGAAAGGGAATGATGGAAAAGCTTTTCAATTGATTTAGCACTCGATGGGAAAAAGAATTTCAATTAAAAGTGAATAAATTTTTTTTTTTTTGCAAATTAAAATTAATATCAAATATATTGAATTGACATTTTCTCGAATTTTTATTTTTTTATGTTCAAAAAAAAAAAAAAATAAAATAAAATCTGCATTAACCGCACTTTTATCCTTGACTGGCAAATTTAAAATTTATTTGCAATATAAACGACAATCGATGTATGAAGCAAAAATGTATGTAGCAAGGGGGACATGAGCTTTTTATTGTTTTTCAATCTCGCCCATGTACTTTTCAAACCTTTCCCCTTCTATCTTTCTCTCTCTTTCTTTCCCGAAGTTTAATTAAAAAACATAAAAGAATATTTTTGAACAAGCTCTTGTTATAAAGTATCTGTCTGCAATATTAAGCTTTCGTCAACCGAACGACACGCTGTTGTATTATCGAACAGAAAAAAGTAAAAAAACTATCCAATAATACACTAAAGCAAGAGACAATCTTCTGAATTTTCCAAACGTCATATTGGACTGAAATTTTTTAGATTAATTAATTTTAATATTTTTTTATATTAGAAAAAAATTTGGCGATAAATTAAAAAAAATTAAGTCAATTGCTTTCTCCAAGAGAAAGCTTTTTTTTTGCTTATATTATGTATATGGAATTAATATTTTTTGACACTAATAAGTAAGTGTATTTCAGAATTGAGTTTTAGGGAGATTAGAACGACGAATGTTAAAAATCGAACCCACAATTAGTGAATTACGAAATTTACGCTTTACCGAGTTAGCTATTCCAGATTCCTCTTGTATACAGAAATATATAAACTTAGTTCTATCATTAACATTCATCGATCTGTGTCTATTGCGCTTTTATTGTATACATTGGTCTTTCTTTATTTCTCAATCTATCTTTTTCTTTCATTTTGACATAGAGGATAATATTGTAAGAGTAATAAACGTATATATGTAGGTACTCCTCGCCCTTTTCAATTATTGCGTTATTTTCCATTACTTGTAACGACAAAAATTACTGTTGCCGCTGCTGCTTCTTGATATACAAACAGGATATGGATGATCATGAGCGACTAAACACTGTTTTCCTTATGTATGTATGTATGTATGTATGTGTAGGTTTGCTTTATGTAAATTATATATGTACAGATATCAAGTTCAATGCACCTCTTTCTTTTTTTCTTTTTTTCATTATTTTCTTTTCTTTTGTGTTATTATCGTTGTAATTGAAATTTTTTTTTTAAAGATTTGTTTTTTCTCATATCTACATACAACTCAAATAAAATCTAATTACATTTTAGATATATCTCGATGATTTAGTATAACTTTATAGATAATTATAATAATTCAAAAATTTTTCTATAAAATTTTATGTAGGTACATAGTACCTATGTACCTATATACCTTAATTAAAATATTTAATGACAGTATCTCACGCTATTATAATGAAAGAGATGTTCTAACCTTCTGACGACTAAATTTAATTCACACCTCTCACTCGATCACATAAGTACGATAAATTTTCTGATAAAATTAATAAATTCCATATGTACCCACATACTTTAATATACATAATAATAATAATAGAGAAAAAAAAGTATTATTATCCCCTATGTACATATGCATATAATTTTGCGTAATATACATATCACAATACATTTTCCTGTCGTGTTTATACGAGGTATTAAGTATCCTCAGAACATATATATATATATATATATATATATA
>JAPYZE010002193.1:0-24994 GCA_030522805.1 Leptomastidea abnormis
ATTTTTACATATTTTAGGATTAAAATTTAACAATGACATCTAGCTAATCGGGACAAAGTGGATTTTATAGCTAACGGCCTACCGATTAAAGCTTTTTTTATCCGATATAAAAATATTAAAAAACAAAAAAGTTACAGGCAAAACAAAACCACTTTTCTCAAAATACCCCATCTTCCCCTATATTGCGTACTTCCTTAATGTCTGTCTGCACGCTACTTGTTCAGTTTGTTATGAAAGTTATCGCGTTAACGGGTTTCGATCTTGAGTTCATTTTATAAATAATTCACACGACGTGTATTTGTACCTATATAGGTAAATTAAGTTTAAGACACCACCAGCTGTAAACTCTTTTATAATTCAATTTAGGCATCATTTGCAATATAAATTTTTATTATGTTTTTAGAATTATTTAGTTATATTTATAAGATCTAGCCGTTATTGGATAGGTATATATAGGTAATAATAATACGCATAGAAAATAGCTCACTTTCTAGTATTATAATATGCGAGTATATAATTCGAGTATGTGCACAAACGATATTAGATGATAATCATACAGTATACCTATAGTAAGCCGATCCGATCTTTTCATTCAACTTTCATTTAACGACCTGGTTTCTACTTTTAAACAAATATTTGTGAAAACAATTTCGCCTGCGACATTTATTTTTCTTTTCATTTGGTAATTAGATCATCATTTCGAAAGTTCATAAGTGTCACTCGCGTGTCCGTATATACCATTCTTTAATTTCCATTCAATACAAAAAAAAAGTAGAAGAAGAAGAAGAAGAAGAAGAAAAAGAAAAAAATTACTGCCTGAATCCCAGTGATTATAATAATATAATATTTTTACTTCAATGTGAAATAGCAGATTTTCTCCCTTGAGAATTATATTATATATCTACATTGAAAGCACTGAATAATAATGTTAATGGGAATAAGTCCAGGTTATTGAACGAAGATGACTGGCGCCTCTCGGCACCGCAGCGAATATCTCTATCAACCTAGCTGCGCATACCTCACGTTTTCAAAGTGTCTTAAAATATGTCAAAAAGTTTGAAAATCGCTCATATAATAAGTTAGTCCAGTCAAATGGGCCTGGAAATGGAATTTAGAGCAATGTTGATGCTTTTTGGATATTAGGTAAATCGAGGGCGTAGAAGACGATAGGCGCAAAGCTTAGAGAAAAACGGCTTACACCAATCGAAAGAGCGCGCCATTTTACTTAAGAATACATACTTTGTTTAAAGTACACCCAGTCGCAGAGATCCGCGGTCTTTCTCATCTTGTGAGAGCAAGACAAAGACACCCCAGCAGGCTGCGCCTTCTCAACAATATATATCTTAATGCAATAATAACCGAAGTTGCTGATATTCTTCGTAATAGAAAGAGAGAGAAAAGATAAAGAGAAAGCCTAAGGGTAAGCAGCCAAGTAAAGCGCGATTCCTAGCTTCCCCCTCGCAGGTCTAGTCTTAATTAAAAGTGCAATAAACAAGAAGATGGTGGTGTAGCTGTATAGGGATGCCCGTCTGTATATAAAGCAAACCCCCATAGGTCTGCGTGCTTGGCTTGCTGCATTGCCAGTGCTTATTAAAACAATCTCAAGCTATCGTTTGCCCCTTTCCTCTCTCTCTCTCTCTCTCCACCTCGCCCCCACCCCTCTTTTAACATTGCGCATTACCCGCGAACCGATAAATAATGCATCTCGCTCTAGCTCGCGCGAGTACACGTATATAACACTATATACGCAACGCGGAAGCGCCTATGAACCAATTTTCTCGTTTGTTCCTGCTCGCCGCTCTCTCTCTCTCTCTCTCTTTCTTTTAAAGTAAACTTTCTGCTCGCGACTGCGAGTATTATGTATATGTATATGCCCTGAAAAATCAGGGTGCACTGTACTGGAGGGTGATCGAAGGGCGCACGCGAGACGCCTTGTTGATATAGAGTTAATTAGCGCTGATGATGCTCTCCACTCCCTCTCCGCCTCCACCTCGTCTTCCAGCTCATAAAATTTTTCATGCTCGCACGCGGTATATAATTGCGCCTCTGGGGGGATCTGAGGCAATTGAATAAATTGTAATTCTGTTATTCTGTTATTGCTCATCTCGCTGGAAGTTTTAATGTCTGTAGAGAAAGAGAGAGAGAGAGAGAGAGAGAGAGAATGGATATAATTTAACGGTACTGTATCAGCAGGCTATACTTATTCGATCGTTGTAAAAAATATTATATTATTGAGCGAATTATTAATAAATCTACGGTTTTGAAAAATAATGTCTCTATCAGTATATAACTTAGCTGCTGATTTGTAAAAAATAAATTTTAATCTCGAGACTTGAAAGTTGTCTTATTTTACTTGACACTAAACTTATCTCAAAAAGTAAACCTTTATCTAAAAATATCAGACGTTATCTTATTTGAACAGCTGCAGCAGCAGCAGGTACACTTATTATCATAAAAAAAATCAGTGAAAGCTGAAAGAAAAAAACATTGAAAATAAAACGAAAAGAGGCATGCACAGAGAGATAAAGGGCAGATGAACTGAAGAAAGGTTAAATCTGCATGACATCGCTCAGTAGTCCCTATGCACCTGCGGCGCGATCGACAGTATTACTCTCGGAACGCGCAGTTATAATCAGACGGCTCTGATGCGAGTACATACGTATAGAGTCGCACGTAGTCGGTTCGAGCAGCGGATCCATGCATGGTGAAATCGAAAATCGCTTTAGCTCTCCAGCGGCTTATAAGGCAAGATCTCCAGAGACGTCGGCTGGGGCTTTTGCGGTACATTGCTCTCTCCCTCCCCCCCCCCCTCCTTTCTCTCTCTCTCTCTCTCTCTCTTCTTCTCTCTTCGACTGTTCTGAGTCGAGTCGAGCTTCGGTCATCGTATCGGTCAGAGAGCTTTCTTATTTATATACCCATGTACTTTGAGTGCATGTAATATGGCGACGCTGGCAATTAAGTTTTGCAACTTGCTTAATTTCTCGATAGGCCATTTTCCGCTCTGGCATCACACCGTCTTACCGATATAATAATTACCGGTCAAGCGCAAAGACCTGAAATGTTTGAGTTGCCGGGTCGGGACTTGCGAAACCAATTTTCCTACTCTCTATGCATCAGAGTCACGAAAGCGCGAAATTAAAGAGACACTTTATACCTATTTGTCAGCAAAAACAGAACGAAGCACGATCGGTAAAAGGAAGGATCTAATAGATATAGGCAAGATAGATATATAGAGAGAGAGAGAGAGGGGGAGGGGGGGGAGAAAGAGGAAGGGAGGGAAAAAGAAGAAAAATAGAGAGAAAAAATATGGATTAGACTATAGAGAGTCGATACTGCAGAGCGGTCTGTATATATAATATATACATATACGATCGCGCATAAATCGGCAAGAGACTGGCCGCTTGGTAACTCAGGTCTCTGCCCCTCTAGCCTTCGACGCTCGACGAAGCGCGGCGCTGCGCTACTGCTACTGCACACCCCCAGCTGCTGCTGCAGTTTGTTAGCTATACTGACATTGATGCGTATAATCCTACTGCCTCCAAGTGCTCAATCAGGTCCAAGCCGATTCTCCTTCCTCCCTTTCTTCCCCCTAGCGATGCTCTTCTTACACTTCGAAGCTTATCTGCTCGAAGCTGCAGGCGAGGAGGTAGGGTTCAACAATCGATATAACCGATAATTTGACGGTGCACATGTATCTCCGCGCTCCCGTACCTGTATAGGCAGACAAATAGGAATAAAAACGCGTTTATTAAAAATTTACTTGACAAGTGGATTTACAGTACAGATGATATAGGCAATTGAATGTGACGAGAACGAAACCAGCGCTCCTTGATTTTTCATACATGTACACATCTATACATATATATGTGCATACTCTCAATACGAGACCGCCTTTTTCGTGTAGTTATCTCCGTATAACTTATATACATAAATCCGGTTCGTATAACTCCGAAGAGTCGCACTGATGCGGACAAAGTACTTCTCAGGCGCAAGGACTTGTCGTTGGAAAGAAAAAAATAATTACAGTTTTCCGAATGGAAGTGTGTAATTTTGCATCAAATCACACTGAGACACACTGACACACACACACACACACACACACACACACACACACACACACACACAAATGCATGCACGAGCTCAAGAAAAACATCAGTCGTGCCATATAGCGGTGTCAGTAAGTTGTGCTATTCCATACTATACGCACGTCTACTTAATAATAAAAAACAACCAACCTTTTATTTAATTTTTTCTTCTCCTTTTCCTTTAACTGTATATCCTCGCGTTTCATTAATGGAAGATATTAAATGCGAGTGTACCCATAAATATGCTCCTAAGAATATATAAGCCATGCCATGAGACCGAGCGTGTGATGCACAGTGCACATTTATATATTTATATATACAACGGTAACCGCTTCTGTAGATTTTCTTCTTTATTTTTTATTTTATTTATTTATTTATTTTTTCTACTTTCAACTTTTCTCACATAAAATAGAAGTACGATATATAGGTACATATGAAAAAAAGAATTTCGAATTGATTTATCAAAATCAGGAGGAGAGGAGAGAAGACAGAGCTTCAGGTCTTACAATTAGCTCGTATTTCATTTCATTATAGCGGGTAGACTATTCAGCCAGTAATTCTCTCTCTTTCTCTCTCTCTCTCTCTCTCTCGCCACTTGCCATGCAATAAAAAGATAGAATCTGGATGTTGTGTACAATTATAGGCCCTTAAGAAATCGAGAAGGATCAGAAAAGAGGGGAGGGAAAGATCACAAGATCGTGGAAGGTATATACCTACTGATAACAAAAAAAGGAACGCGAAAAATATCAGCCACCTTCCTCGGGTATTGCAAATGACGATAAAAGAGAAAACAGCAAGAGCGCGAGTAGTGAAAAAGGAGGGTAGGAGTAGGAGGAGCTGGCGTAGGAAGATGATCAGGATACGCATCTCGCAGACAGTTATTATATGAGCGAGCGTGCGCTCAACATTATAACCCGGTAATTTCGCGCTGCGACCGGAAAATTCTGGAGAGCTGTAGCCGCAGATAGAGAGCTGTAGCAGCTATGTATACATGTGTTATACCTGTATATACGCACGGGCCTCCGCAGCCACTATCAAGAAAAACGAGGCGAGGGGCCATTTTTACCCCCTTCCTCCTACAGGCGTCACGCTACTGCTTTCCTCCCATCTTTTCTTCTTCTTCTCCTCCGCCCCACGCAATTTATATTTTTCCTCTCTGCCCCCCCCCCCCCCACCCACTTGTAAGCGTTATGCAAAAAGCACGACCGAGATTCCCGCGAGTCGCACAGCCCGTGTCATTGGCCTTTTTCACTGAGAGCAAGCTCGCGAACTATTACGCAACCTATTATGCTCTGACAATCGATATAAAATTTTTCCAATTTTTATGCGTGAACTAGTCTCGTTTCAAGAGAGTGGCCAAAATTAATAGCTTGATAAGTGTTATTGCCAGACGGAATTCCTCTTTTTTAAAAACAATAACTCATACTTTTTTATTTTTATCTTTAGCACATTTATACGTAGTTATATTAACAAAATTTTGTTTTTAGCAAAATATAATTAAACATTCCAAGTGCATACATATATTTTGACGCGGCCTTAAAATCACAGCTCATGTCCTCCTACTATGCAGATAGGTATATATATATATATGCCTTGTAATAAAAAAATTTTGTGTTTACCTAAAAAATGATTAATTGTAAGTATTTTTCAATGGTCAATGTGAATCCGCTAATTGTGAAGAGGATATACAAAAGAGAAGCGATATATGTTAAGTAAACAAAATACATCTCAACGGGACTCGAACCAATTCTCTTTCTCTCTCTTCATGTCTCGTTTAAAAATATTCTTATCTTATTAGTCCATCCAATACATAGAAATATGAACGGAGGTAATGAAGAGCAGAAATCGATGTCTCGTTACGCCCAGTTCTCTGACGTGGCTTGCGACGCAAAATCAACATACTTACAAACTAGTTTGCTTTTCTATTTTTTTTTTTTTTTTTTTTTTTTCACAAAGACTAGCTCTCCTTATGATACCGTTGAATTTGTGTATTTTATAATAAATCGAATATACGTCGAATATAATAAACCTATGTCGTTGGCAAGGAGAAAAGTTAGAATCGCATATATAGCCACGTTTACGCGGACAAACATAAGTATATTAAAAGGTTTATGCATAAGTAGATGTAGCTGATATTAAACGGAGGCTAGTAGCTGTGAAATATAAATGATGAATATTCCAAACAAAATAATTATAAATTCGATATTGGAAAAATAATAATAAAAGTACTTACAAGCAGTCCATAAGCACTGTACGTTATTACAAGAAGCAATCCGTACAATTTATTGGAAAAAAAAAAAAAACGAAAAATTTATTTATGTTCATTAAAAAAAAATGAAGATGCGCATTAACTATTCCTTACGCCCCCCCCGCACCGAAACCCTTACCCACTTTTTTGCCTCCATTGCCATCTCTCTTTATTTCTCCACTTCCTTTCACCGGCTAGCTGCTGCTGCAGGGGAAACGCACGGCCTGCTTGACCGTCAGCCACGGAGATCAGGAGGAAGAGAGAAAGAGAGAGAGAGAGAGAGAAAAGGGACGTGAGCGCGAGCTCGGTGCTTGCGCATAGTCCACGCGATGCCGGTCAGTTTACTTTGCGCGGATCTACCAATCGGTCGTTCGTCGGTCGGCTGGATTGCCACGGTCCCCTCACGATTTCGTGATCGTTCTAAGCTAGGCTGAGACTTGGCTTTTTGTTTTGTTTTTTTTTTTTTTGAAGCTTGCATTCTGTATTGTGGTTAGTGTGTGTGTGTGTGATTTTGTTTTTTAACTATTTCCCGAAGAAAAGTTCTTTTTTTTTTTTATTTTTGAAAAAGTGACTGGTAACCTCGAGAGAGGATGATCGAAGCCGCTTTTGTAGTAGGTTTATTGCGACGGTGTTTGGATTGGACTGCATCTTTTGCATTAAAAAATTATTTATTCACGTGTTAAATAATGTTGATAAAAATGTAGTCAAAGTTTATTTAATAATTATCTTTTTGTTAATAAAAGAGATTGAAAGTACGTATTCCCAGATATAAAGATATAGTTATACATAGCTGTTGAAGAGAAATTTATGTATCCTAAGATAAAATGCTTATATATTTGAGAATGGTATATTGACACGGCCGGCATCGGTGTGACACTGAGAAGAGAGAGAGAGAAAACGAGAGCGGTGCTTAATGCAGATAGAGTCAATGTCCAACGTTTATATAATAAGGGGTAATTTGCGCGGTTGTCTCACCCTGGGAAAAACGGGTCTAATACGGTTATTGTGTGCTATCGGGCGGGGTTAGCTTTACTCGTCCCGAGTGCATAATACCTATATATGATATACGGAACCTTGAGCTCCGGAAGAATTGCGCAACTTTATTGTCCCTCCCTCGTACAAGGAGAGGCGAAAGAGACAGGATGAGGCGCCCGCTAATTGGGCCTTTTACGCGCAGCTATACTCGTTATATCGTTCTTATGCCAGTATACGTCGCCGCCGTCACCGCCTCTTCTCGCGAAACTGCTCATTGGTGCTGGCTTGCAGCTTCTCCTTGCGTTTTTCAATCTTCCTTTTCAAAGATTAACAGTAGCGTAATCATTTCAATTGATAGTTTTTTTTTTTTTTTTTTCATTTTTCTTTTTTTATTTTTTTTTTTCTTATTTCTTTTGTTTTCGTTGCTATCGATGTTAATTTCGAGGTACAGGTATATACATCCGAGGCACATTCTGGCATTCTTTCTCATATAGGGAGATTCCTTAGGGGTCTATGAATGACAACGTCGGATCAAATTATACCTTTGTTTAAAAATATACTGTACGCCTCGTTTGCATATAGGGAAATTACAATAAGGTAAAACTTGTCCAACGTTGTCATTTAGACCTCTAGGGAATCTCCCTATATGAGAAAGAATGCCTGAATGTGCCTCGGATGTATAATATGCGCGCGCGATGTTGCTGAGTAAGTATTGCTGTTGCTGCTGCTGCTGCTGCTATATACTATTGCCGCTCCTCCCGTATGTCTCATCTACTCATATATATACCTATTACACATATAAGTACGCATTGCAGTTTCCGTCAAAACAAATGTCGAACGGGGTGCAATTAGTGTGCATGCAGCTGTTATTTCACAACTCCACGTATATTAAAGTATAAGCCTGTAAATTATAATATATAGTTGCACCTCTAAAGGCGTGTAAGCTACTCGAATTTCAAAAGCTCTGCAGATCAATTAACATATTTCGATATGAATAATATAATATTACACCCCGACGCGTCGGCCGCAAATAATTATGTATAGGTATAGCTGTATATAAAAGCAAGTGTTTCCAAAGCAACAAGCACAGAGCTTATAGCAACAAGCATCATCAAATAACTATAATAATTTGTAAGTAGGAGCTCGAACGGTTTTCGCATGCATTGCGCAAAAATATAGAGCCTATTTTCTTTCTCTCTTTCTCTCTGACTTACTTATTCGTCAAAAATAAATAATCGAACGTCCACTAACCCACATAATTTCCTGTATCGCAAGTTAGCTTGTGCAGCAGCAGCAAGAGCAGCAACAGCAGTAGAAGAAGTCACTGGGCCACCTGTCGCATTAACGCGCCTGCGTGTAAACATGTTTTCCGGGGCAGGGGGGAGGCACCAAAGCGCGAGATCATCAGCTCATATACCCGTTTAAATCAATTAAGCAAGATCCAGCTAAACCCCGGTGGACGCACGTGCACGCGTGCAATATTAATCTCAGCGACGCGTAAACTTATCCGCACGCACGAGAGTGCGAGAGAGAAATATGAGAATGTAGACATACATATATATTCAATATATATACGGTAAAGCGTACTCAATACATATCAAGCATACTTATATACGTATACATATCTATAAGACCAGATAGAAAGAGAGAGAGAGAGAGAGAGAGAGAGAGAGAGAGAGAGAGGGGGAAGGGGAGAGGAAAAGCGAGTGCAGTTGAAACGGTGCTCCAAGAGTGCCATGGCGCGTGACGCTACACCGTATAGTATAGTATAGGTAACAGCAACACAACAGCTCTTTCCTCTATAGTATTATAGTCTCCTTGCCTATTATACCATACTATATGTATATGTAGCGTGTGGGAGTATGGCTGTGCGACGCTCTGCTTCGCGCTGATGGCTGTTATACTATTATTATCTAAATAATATATGTATATATATTATGTAATAAGTCGTAGCAAATTTGAGACGCGGCTGCGGCTGCCCAAACTCATTCTCGCATGATGGGACTCATTCTCCTCCTTTAAACAACCACGTTTCCCTATCTGTAAGTGTGTGTGTGTGTGTGTGTGTGTGTGTGTGTGTGTGTGTGAGATGTGCGCCCGCGTGCGTGCAAGTGTCACTGCTAATCATTTTTTAATGAGCTTGGCTTATCAAAAGCAATATTGCTTGGCTCCTACACTTTAGAACTACGAAACAGAGCTGCAGGCCGCGTCACTGCATTTTCACGCTCGTCTTCACATTGACATTGTACTTATCTATAAGCAGAAGAGAAAAATAAATAAATGAACGAACGAACGAACGTATGAACGAACGAATGAATGAATGATTGAATGAATAAAAATAAGGTCTCTCAGCAGCTCAGCCTCTCGTTCGGTCGAAGAATCATCGTAGGCGCAGGCGCGCGAGTGGCCCGTTATCGAGGGCCACTTTTACAAATTTCCTTCCGCAAGGCTTGCTCTCTCGTGCGCTGTGCGACATTAAAAAAGAAGCAAAAGAAGAAGAAGAAGAAAAAGAAGAAGAAGTCTCAGAAAAAACGGCATCGCACGTTCCACTTCGAGTATCCTTATTTACATCTCTTGCTTATAAGGCCTTTATGAATCATTTATTACGATTAAAGAGAGCGAGAGAGTGAAGGCATGGCTGAGAGACGCTACTCACTTCCTTTTTTATTATCAAAATGTTGGCCTTTACATACTTACTCCCCAGTCATCGCATATTAGCTTTCATACGGGTAATCCGTGATGAACTTTTTTTCATTTTGGCTGTAGGCAGCGGTAAATATGTCGTCTATTCGAATGCGCCGATGTAATATATAATGTAACATCGGGCTAATTTTTTTTTTTATTTCTCATCCGTTTCTAATAATCAATAACTAACATCATCTTAAGCTATTTGGGTTATTCATATTTTATATAGGCTCCTGGGGCTGAACTGCACGATTCCTTGGGGCTAAACTATACTCTACCTTTACACAACGTTCAAATGAAGTTTGGATCAAAATAAGTATTTTAAAGCGCAAAAGTAATCTTGTAGATTTAGTAGATATTGTACATGCGATTAATTGACCCACAATTGAAAGTATATAGTGATAACAAAATAAATTAAAAATAATGAAATAAATGCTAAATTAATAGACAGGCGAAAAAAAGACAATTTTTTGTTAATTTTTACCAATTTTTTCTTTTGGTGGATCTTAAACTTAATACTTTTTAGTGGTAAGGTGTGCTTTGTACGGTGCAGCCCGAGAAATCGTGTAGTTCAGCCCCATGACTTTTTGATATTGCGAAAAAAGGTGACTTCAATGCTTGTGCTCTGCAAGTCACAAAATTGAATATTTTGACTTGAAAAATAATCGTACAGCTCAACCCCGCTCTCCCCTATATAAGTGTGCAATAAATGCTGTTACTTCCTCCTCCTTTTTGTCGTTGCGTTTTTGTTTGTGTTTTGCTCTCTTTGTTTTTTTTTTTGCTCAAAGTATTAGAGCTAGTTGTGTTGCTGTGTAGTTTCTCAAAAACCAGGTCTTGCGTGAAATAAACAAACATGAGTGTACATGGTAAGTATGTATGTATGTATGTATGTATGTATGTATGTAGCTCAGAAGCAGCAGTCACAGCACATAGGTATCGCGTACACTCGATAAACTGGAATATGTATATTTTTTTTAATTGAGAAAGAAAAGAGGGAGAGAGGGAGAAAGAAATGACTGCGCATTACAGCAATTATAAGTATAGCTCTCTTTACGCGCCAATAACGCTATTTTACGTATAGCCCCGCGAGCCAAAAATGTCCGAGTATACGTATGTGTGTGTGTGTGTGTGTGTGTGTGTGTGTGTGTGCGTGTATGTATGATATACATAGATATCTTTTATCTTGGGAATACGTAAACTACATACTAAAGAACATGTTTTTATTATTATTATTATCTATTATTATTTGATCGAAAGAAAAATTATCCAAACATCTTCAGTAAGTAAGCGTAAAATATACTTATTTCGTTTTAACTACGACGCAGGCATAAAAATGTAATTGGAGAATAGCCGTGAGATGTCTTACTTTTTTAAGTAAAAGTAAGCTGGACCGAACCCTCATTTTTTCTCTTTACTCGTCGAAGAAAGAATAAAAATTTTGCAAGTTTTGAGATGTAGTCAGCAGTAGTCGACAGTAGCAGCAGCAGCAGCAGCATCAGAATGCTAAAGTGGGTGCACCAGCATCAGCATCAGCCGCCGTCGTTGCCGGAGAGTCACGTGGCTACCGGACTACCTCCCTCTGCCCCCTCTTCATTCTCTTCGACTTCCGCATCCTCTTCCTCGTCATCCTCTTCCTCATCCTCGTCTTCGTCGTCGTCATCTTCGTTCACGACCTTGGCCTCCTCCTCCAGCAAAGCTGCCATCAGGATCGCTGCTGGCACAAAGTCCGAGCCAAACTTACCGACAGCAACAGTCAATTGCGGCAGTGGCAGGAATGTCGCCCAACATTCCAGACGGCCCATCGGGGTAAAGTCTATGTCTTGACGAATCTCCCACCTCCACTCCCCCTTCCTTCCTCCCCATCAATCCCACTAATTAACCAAATTGCGCCCAGTTGTGTTCTTGGCATACCTATCTACCTACTTACACCCACACACACACACACACACACACACACACACACACAAACACACACACACACACACAAACACAATGTGAACAATCCGTCGTCTCTTGCGCGTACAATTTTCACGCAATCACATTGAAACCGTCACTTTGAAAGTAGCTTAGTACATACATATATATCTATTTGACTGCGCACCCATAGTAGCGCATGTGAAGTGTCATAAATCGCAGCATCTAAACAAGTATAGTATAGCTATACCTACAACACTTATGGCGTCATTATTTGTGCACTGCGGTGCGAACTGCATAGAACAGCTGTACATATATATAGAAAGTCTCTCTTTTACTCCCCTCTCCTCCTCCTCCTCCTCTCTTGTTCGAGCTGTTTTCACATTGTATCTACGTCACGCAATTGTATTATAGTATCGCGTAGCAGTAGCAGCGGTGATAGCAGAGCAGCAGCAGGTGTTTTGAAAATACTATACGAAAATAAATGGGCTATAGGAGTAAACTGCGCTTACGAGCAGTTCATCAATAATTCAAGCCGGATATTCTCATATTTATAATTAGAAGAAAAAAATCAAAAGCAAAGAATGAAACGGTTCTGAGGACAATGGCTTATTCGTTATTGCTGGCAAAGGTTTTTATGATCAGTTTTATAAGCTATTGCGTTGATGAGCTCGCGAAAGAGCCGGGGGAAAAAGAGGAGGAGGTGGACTACTATACGTGACGAGCATTATTTTTATTTTCATACTTCTTTTTCCCTTTCATTCGGGCTGACACGAGCTGACTCGGGCTCGCAGGATTATTATAAACGAGCCGCGAAAATGCAGGAGAGTGATAAAAGGTGCAATTGTGACTTATTGCGCCCGTACACTATATGTACCTACAGGCGTGTATGATGTAGTGTGTATTAAACCAAGTGTTTTCGCATTATTCTTTGCAGCTGTCATAGTCATAGTCGTCGTCGTCGTCGTCTCGGCTACGGCTCCATGATTTTCATTCCATCCGACTTTTTATTTTCTCGTTTTCTAAATGCTATAGTATACGACTGTAACCTGCACACTTTTACTTCGTCGCGCAATGCGCGAGAAAGACATTACAGCGCTAGGGAGAAGAAGGAGGAGGAAGGGGAGATTTAGTCAAGGTCCTCGGATTTATGTGGAATCGTGCGCGTGGATTGAACGAGCGAGTCGCTCCTTGAAAGTATAATTGAGATGTTGGTCGACCGGCCGACCAATTTATGTGCTCTGGTATTATGGTACACTTTTGTTGTCACTAATATAATAAATTAGAGAGGTGCTGGATTTGGCACTTTTAATACCATATAAGGTAAATACACCTGTCTATACGCACTTGTAATAGGCACCTATTAGTGTCCACTCAATGGTCACGCCCGACTCAAACTCGAGAAGTTTCGATGCTATAGTTATGCTAGGCATGCCTAGGCAAAGAGAGAGAGAGAGAGAGAGAGAGAGCAAAAAAAAATTAGCTTGATCGCGGGATGAAGTCAATGTTGGATATGCCCCCCCCCTTCCATTCCCACCACGGGCTTAAAATCTTCGTAAAAGTAATTTTTTAATAAGTTAGCAGAATTATCGAGGTCACACTGTATCGCGCGTTGATTTTCAAAATATCAACGAATTTATAGTTCGCGCGAAAGCTGGTGCTGCTGGTGGCAAGAGCGAAATAAGCCAACGACTTTCCAATACAGTTCCCTGCAGACATAATATATATGTGTCAGCGCAGACTTTCTCGACTGCTTGTTGCTATATGTCGCGTAGACGCCGCGACCATAGACTTGCACGGACGAATAAAACCAATTTCATCTTGAATATCACTCGAATTTTCTCTCCCTCCCCCCTTCCCCTGCCTCTCTCTCTCTCTCTCTTTTTCGCTTTTAGTTAAAATTTTTTCAAGTCAACTTTAACTAGCATAGTTTCAAGCATAAAATTATTGTTTTTAGTAATCTTCCTGTATTAACTCCGTAATTTTGCTCTGCAGCCACATGGGTTACCCTACGATCGATTAAATAAACATATCTACCAATCTATCTATCTATCTCTCTCTCTCTCTCTCTTTCTCTTTTTCCTTTAAATCTCTTTAAATGTGTATGCATATTATATGTATATGAGTGCCCAAGGAAATCACAATTGTTTTGTTTTTGACTTTTCTAGTTCGGTAATTTTTAGCAAGTCAATTATGTTGACTTTGATGAAAAATCTATAAATGAGACCTGGAAATCCTATTATTCCCTATATATTAAAATTTTGAATCTCCCCGTTTTATCCGGGAAAAGATTGTATAATTGTCTAAAACATATTTTTAATTTTAAGAAAATCCGAGTTACTTATGATTTATAAATATAATAAAAATATTTCCTAATAAAGACATATTGTTTTCAGGGCTCGGATCCACGAGTCGCCACCTGCAGAGGAAAGCTCCAAAACAAAAGAAGCAAACTCAATCAGGAGATTAACAAGGAGCTGCGACTTAGAGCGGGAGCCGAAAATCTTTACAAGTTTGTATTATAACAAAAGATTTCTCTTAAAATCACGATAACTATGTGCTTACATTATATTTACATCATGTCATATCATTGTTCTCATATTCTCTCTCTCTCTCTCTCTCGCTCTTTCTTTCTGTCATTTTCTCACACGCTTATTTACAAATAAATTTTCAGAGCAACGACGAATCGTAAGCTGAAGGAGACCGTTGCGCTGGAGCTGAGCTTCGTCAACTCGAACTTGCAGCTTTTGAAGGAGCAGCTTGCAGAACTCAACAGTTCTGTCGAGCTCTACCAAAATGACACAAGGTAATTACTTATCTCTATATACCTGCAGCTCAATCCCGCGATATACATAATGTATCGAGAGTGAAGAGAGCGTGCATATAATATATGTAACACTCTTCTATGTATCTATGTATGTATGTATGTACTTATATATAATTATGCGCACAGCTATATGTAACGACAACTTTGTGGCTGCTGCTGCTACTGCCAGGCGATACACCGCAGGGCGAACACTTGGGCAATTTACCACTCGCGTAAACGCTGAGTCTTACTTTGACATTGGAAAAAATGGGATGAGTCGTGCTAAAGAAGTGTCGATTTATGCGTGGATAAATTTGTGGACTGGGCGAAGAATGTGCTTTTTGGGAAATAACAAGAATGGAGCAATGTAAGAGAGAGAGAGAGAGAGAGAGAGAGAGAGAGAGAGAGAGAAGAGATTTTTATGGGACTGGATCAGTGTGTCGCTTGCGGTTTTTAGTGCTTGTTTTTTAAAGAGTGTCGTAAATTTACGTGGAGTTTTATGAGCCGGGTATTTCCCGCACAAATTCTTAGCAATGATTTTGGGAAAGGGGGCTCGAGAAAGAAGATAGGGAAGGATGGTACAGTTAAGAAAACGTATAACGGGTACTGTATATATTATTGTACGCGTTCAATATTCTTCATTTTTTTGTTTTTTGTTTTTATTTTCATTTTTTGATTGTAATGAAAAAATATGATACACTTTTTTTTTTGTTCTCTCGTGAGAATGGGTAACATTAACAACGGGGTCGGTCTTTAATAGAGGTCTTATTTTTCTGTTGCAGCGACGATGCTTTCATGCCACTGATACCTCTTGGTTTGAAAGAAACAAAAGACATAGACTTCCGGGATCCGTTCAAGGTAAGTTTTGCGCGAGCAAATGTTCTTAATGATAAAATAAAATAGCGTAAGATAAAATAAATGAGTTTTACTCGAGTGGCGGGACATTTGGGTCATCCAGAAAATCCTCTTTTTCTGCTAGTTTGCTCGTCAGAAAAGTAGTAGCAGCAGCATTAGTTTTGCTTTTCTCCACGATCTTCAAAAGATCGGAAAATCTGTCCTTCGGCGGCCCGATCTCCAGATGTTCGCGCTTCGTCAGCGCTGGCATTGCCCTGAGGCTCGGGCCGCACTTTGGCTTGCCGCGTCCCTTCTCCGGCCGCTCCAGTGCTGGCGGGCAGAGCAGCAGCAGCTTGTCCAGCTTCTTAATCCTCGGCATCTTGACGAGGAGCGCGCCCGTGCTGCTGTTGCGCTGAGCAGTGCTCCGGTCCGCCGCTACCTCGCAAGCCAGCACCAGCTGGAGCACCTTACCTTTTATCTTGACCCGCACGTACTCCGGCTGCACGTCTACGTCGACCAGCGAGCTGTCGAGATATCTGGATCCCCGAAAAGCAGAATGATTATTTTTTATTTTTATCCCTCTCCGATTGGCCTGTGTATTCATTATAGAGATAAAGAGAGAGAGAGAGACAATAGGATTTTTATAAATTTTTTCTCCAAAGTTAAAGTACGTACTTGTATAACGAGACTTCTAAGATGACGTTCTCTCGATCCTCCTCGTCGTTTAGTCGAAATTTTATTTTCGGCTGATTAACGTTGTAGGGCCTGCCCTCGGGGCTGAAGAATTTCGGCACATACGCCAGCTTTCTCTGCTTATCATTTTCCTGATTTCGTTCCTTCTTTTTCAACTGTTCCATTGTTTTGTTCGCTATTGCTACACGGTCTTCCGGGGTGTGATAACTAACCGCGCTCCAAAATTTCTCGTCTTCCTTGCCACTGTCTTCTTCCTCCTCTTCTCTTTCTTCTTCTGTTTGTTTGTCTCTCTGCAACACATCCAAATTCGTATTATATATGAAATAGAATAAAGTCAAAATCGCGTGTGCTGAATTAAGACAGGTGCGAGTACTATATATAACAATAAGGGCATCGCTATAATTACTTGCGTATCGGCATCGTTCGATTTTTCATCCTCCGTGAGCTCGGTGATTTTGATCGAGCTGGAGAACTGAGAATGTTGACGCTGCTGCTGCTGCTGAGACTCGCGAAATCGAATCTTCTGGGCTTCGCGTACCTCGAGGTACTTGCGGTAGGCACGTGTGACTTCGCCCTCGTTCCCGGCCAGGCTCTGCAGAGCGCGTATACGTTCCGCGCGGCCGATCGCTTCGGAGTCGAGCTCGCTCAGTTGGGGCAGCACTGCCAGGACGTAGTCGCGGTAACCCTCGTAATCGCAGCAGGGATTGCCAGTAAGGTACAGCTGCTCGAGGTGCTCGTTATTTCTGCCAGAGCAGATGAATTGAAAAGATTCATTATAGGTCGGTGGCAGTAGGGAGGTGTTGGAGTAGCAGGTGGTATATATAGCTGCATGTGCTGCTGCCCCTTTTCTTTGCTCACCTGAGTCGCTTGACGTCTCTCAAATCTCCGATAAAGTTGACGGTCAGATCGAGCTTGCGCAAGCTCTCGAGACCCTCGAGGTTTTCTATGACTTCGATATTGTTGATCGCCAGGTTGAGGTACTCGAGTCGCTTGAGCTTCTGGAGGTTTTCGATTTTCGATATTAGGTTGTACTGGAGCAGGAGAATCCTGAGGTCGCGACAGGCGTGGTTGAGAAGCTCGATTCTTTCGATGTTCTCCTGGTGGAGCGAGATCTCTTCCAAGCTCGATATTTCGCCCTCGTTATGCTCCGAGCGCTTTCTCAGCAGTTCCATTGTAATCCGTGGCATTTTATTTCTTCTTAACTTCTTCACTTCTTCTTCTTCTTCTTCTTCGCATCAACTTATCAATTACAGCCCTGATGCAACCGCGTCAATTATGTTACGCTGCTACCCTAGTTGACACACGAGTAAGCTAAAGGGAGCAGGTTATGTCTGAGTGTCAGTGTGTTGCTTGCACCCTCTTTTAGTCTATAGACTTTTGACGATTCCAAACAGCAAATAATAATAAAATGGATGCCATATATTCAGCACAGGCTGCTGTTGTTATAGGCACGAAAGATATCGATTTAACACTCCGCTCGCTCGCCAAGTCTCTTATTCTGCTACATTATGTATAATAATATTTACCTATAGATTAATCCCTTCTCTGTTCTCTCTCTCTTTTATTTTTAAAAGCATGTAAATGCAGTACATTCCTACAATCTTTTCAACATTATTCTTTTAGGACTTTATATTGGAGCACTACAGCGAGGATGGAGAAAATTACGAAGAGGCGATCGCCGAGCTTATGGAGACGAGAATGGTAATTTCGATAATCCCATCAATCTATGGGGTGTGGAATCTTTAAAAAAAATGTCAAAGATGATGATGATGATGTAAATACCGATTTGTTGTACAGGCAACGCGAACACCGACGCGCGACGTGGCCGGTATCAGCCTGCTGCTGCGCTATTACAACCAGCTGTACTACATAGAGAGGCGCTTCTTCCCGCCCGAGCGCAGCCTCGGCATCTACTTCGAGTGGTACGACTCGTTGACCGGGGTGCCGAGCTGCCAGCGGACCGTAGCCTTCGAGAAGGCCTCGGTCCTCTTCAACGCCGGGGCTCTCTACACCCAAGTGGCAGCCAAGCAGGACCGCCGCTCCGAGCGTGGCCTCGACCAGGCGGTCGACTCCTTTCTCCGCTCGGCCGGCACCTTCCGCTACATCCACGAGAACTTTACCAACGCCCCCAGCATGGACCTCGGCCCCGACATGCTCGACATGCTGGTCCAGCTTATGCTCGTAAGCATTTCTTCCACCACCACCACCACCACCTCCATTCATCAATTAAACTAATTCTCCCGTTTGCCCTCCCTTCCTCTCCCTCTCTATTCCTATGCAAATAATTTTTTAGGATAAATCGAATTCTAAATTGTAAACTAGCCTTAAATTATCACTCTGTCATTTCTAAAATTCTCATAACACTGGTGATTATTTATTTATTTAAAAAAATTTACGGGCTAAAACCCTTTTACATAAATATAATAAAATATAATAATATAGTAACAGTGAGTGGCGCAATAATGTCACAACTAACGCAATTAATATCTTTTATCAATACAATTTTAATAAAGATATTTTATATTGCAGCCACTTGCGAAGAAACACAAATTATTGATAAGCAATGAGAACATATTTATTAATGTTGTATATTAAAATCTGTAATTCGACTCAAAGGCTACATTGAGAGTTTAAGCTTTCTGGATACAAATCTCTACTTATCTATATCGCGATGTTAACGATTGTCCTTCCGGCCAGGCCCAGGCGCGGGAGTGCCTCTTCGAAAAGCTGGAGCTGCAGTCGCGAGAATCCCGGGACATCGACGTCTCGTTGGACTTGGCCCAGGAGGCCGCCCAGGTCTCCGCGGTCTACGGGGACGTACACGCCTTGATATCCCGGGAGCCGGTGCGGGACTACGTGCCCGAGTCCTGGATCTCCCTGGTGTCCCTGAAGCGGGAGCACTACCTCGCCCTCGGCCACCGACACATCGCCTCGGGCCTCCTCGACCACCAGCCGATCACCGGGAGTGGCGGCGGCGGCGGCTGCGAGTTTAGGCCCGAGACCCGCTGCAGCCTCGAGCGCGTCCAGCGCAGCGACTCCAAGACCCAGCTCGACGTTACCGTACCCAAGACCGAGCCCGAGCGCCAGCTCCTCGGCCGCTCCCACGTCAGGGAGGCCCTGGTCCTTCACGAGGAGAGCCAACGCCTCCAGCGCATGTGCCGCGAGCTCAAGGGCAAGCTGACCCTCGTCAAGGCGCTCAGTCGCGCCATGGACGAGACCATGGACGTGTACGGCCGCTCCGGGGACGAGGACGATCTCAGGGAGCTACTAGACGCCCCCACCATTATAGGTATATATACATATATACACAATACACATGCATACGTATAAATATTAATCACGCCACCCTCTCACCCATCCCCATACGCCCTAAATACATACAAGACTCTATTGATCTTCAAAATTCCTTCGATGCAATCGATAAAGGTATCGGTGGCCGGTACACCATTGCATATACACAAATTTGTTATTATTTTACGGATTTTTTAAATTTATTTCATTTATTTATTTATTCATTTATTTATTCATTTATTTATTGTATTTTGTAGCAGCAACCAAATTCCAACTTAGCCTAACACATCCCGACTTTACTCAACACGGAGGCGACGATCTTTTCCACGGGCTGGGCCCAATTGCGATATTCTCGGCGAAACGCCACTGGACCGCCCCAAGGTTAATACAGCTCCAGCGAGGCCCGGATGGCGAAGGTTTTGGCTTTAGCGTTCGCGGCGACGCGCCGGTCATTATCGCCGCCGTCGAGCTCAATTCCCTCGCTGACGTAAGCTTTCTCATGCCTCACTTCTCTTGCAATATTCATAATTTTACAACTACTTTTCTTCCTTTTTCTTCTTCTTCTTCTTCGATAATCAATTATAACGATACAAATATTGCTTCTTTCTTTCCCTGCTGCAGCTTGGTGGAATGAAGGAAGGTGACTTCATCGTCAGCATTGGCGACAAGGATGTCAAGTGGGCCTCGCACGAGCAAGTGGTGCGACTGATCAAGCAGTCGGGCCACTCGATCAGTCTCAAGATTGTCACACCCATGGACAGAAATTACTTAAAAGTAAACAATAAAAATTAATTTTTTTACTATTTGTCTCTTTCTTTCTTTCTTTCTTTCTTTGTAATTCAACAACACGTCGTGGTGAATAAATTAATGAAAAGTTTTACAAAATCGTTAATTTTCGATTAATTTCCAGAAGCCGATCAAGTCAAGCAACCGAGACAAGGGTAGTGTTTCAGCTAGCAGCTCGTCCGGCGTGTCGTCAGGCCAGCCGAGTCCCGCGGGCTCGGTGACGACGGCCCACGTGGCTCGGCGGCTGCCCTGGAACCCCTTCAAGAAGTCAAATGGCCAGCGCGACAGTCGAGACCTGACCTTCGATAACGTCATCTTAAGATGATTCACGAGTGCGCATTTTCTTTACTAACTGAAACCAAGATTCTTATGGCGCTGTACATACATACATACATACATACATACATAATATATTCGTGATTCTCATGATACTTAACTCGTCTGCGAAGAACAACGTCAAACTAGAGGTGTTGCTAATTTCTTTTTCTCTCTCTCTCTCTCTCTCTCTCACTTATCGAACGTTGCCAAACTGTAAATTGACCTGGTAGTACCTAGCGCTTGTAGATATCTAACAGGAAATGAGTAATGAGCTTGGATAAGTCGTCAAAAGAACTACCTAAATCTAACTGTTTTTGATAACTCTCGGTAAATTATACGGGCAGCTTAATAAGTCTCGAGCAGAATATTGAAATAGATTTCTAACTTTTTAATAATTTTTAAACAAATATTTTAATGTTATATTTCATAAAAATATTGCTGAAATATTATGTACCTAGAAAGGGTAACGATTTTTTAAAAAAGTTTTACAGGTATAATATGTAACCTAAACCAAACTTCGTAATAATATTTTGTATTATTATTTCTGATCGTAAGTTTGGTATTAGGTTATTTATTTTGACCCTTATCATAATCACGACTCTTGCTTATTTCATGAAGAATATAATATCTAAGAAATGTGAATATATCAATAATTGTAACATTATGTAAGGTAGAATTTACCTATTGTTGGATATTAAATTGTAATTATCATTAATTTTATAAATCCTAGTGGATTATTGCCATATGTATCAAGTTTTTGCATAGTGAATCAAAAATGCATGATGAGAATTTTATTTTCTATGAAAAGAATGTAACTTTTTCTCAAGCATTGCCAAAATGCAATATAATGTTGCATTAAAAATTTATCTTTATATGTCTACAATCTAGTGTATGTAATTGCATCTTATAGAGCAAAAATTCAAAAACTTGTTATTTGTTTATCTTTTGAATAAAATTTTGATGGTATTTATATTTTATTAGTAATGTTGCATTAGATCAAATTTTAAAATTAAGAAATAATTATTCCTGTATGCTGAGGAATGAAGAAATCGTTAATATTTTATTTATGTACAGATTTTATGATACTTTGATTTAACTTTTTTTTTTGTTATTTAAGCACTTAACAATTAAAATACAATGGCATTAATTTTTTGTACATGAAAAAATTTATTGAAAATTCAAAGTAAATATAAGTTATCTAATTTGAAAAAAATATTTATTTATTTTTATTCATTTTTCTCGATAGAAAACTGAAATACTGTTGATACTGCAGACTTCTGTAAAGTAACTGTACATACTCTTATACAGACCCAAACTAGTGGGCCCACATTTTTTTTAAACTGGACTAAACAATAGTAGTACGTACGTTTCGGATAGTTTTTTCTAAAATTTTTGAAACTGACGAATTTTTTTTAAATAAAATAAATTCAAACTTTACGAAGTGTAATAAATTATTTGTACAAATTTAAAATGTTTTTTTTGATTTTAAGACAGTGATGTAAGCCATTTTTATAAAACTATTTGAAAGTTTTGTTGCAGAAAATCTTTATTATAATGTAGTAATGGCAATGCAGTAGGGGGCGATGTACTTTCTTCTCTCGCATCAGTGTGTAAGCTTTTAAGGTCAGGAGAAAGTTCAGTGTCTGTTTGACGAAAGTTCATGCTTGGTCCTCCTCCTCCTCCTTCTCCTTTTCCTTCTTCTCCTTGCCTTCAATTGTGCGTGATTTTTTATAAGCTTACGTCATTTTCTTACTTATTCGAACCTGATTTTCGACAGGCTATATAATCTTTTTAATATCCGCATGAGCGCCGCCACCGCCACAACAAAATAAAAAAAGAAAGGAAAAAAAAGGGAAAATTTGAGCGCTCTTTTATTGTTGTATGTATACTTATGTTCGTCAGGCGTGACGTGATTCACGCGCACTTTTAACGGCCGATGCGCATCCGCGAATCCGTATAAATTTGATTGCTAATGGAAAGTATTACGAATGTCAAAAAATACTTACTTATTATATACCTATATTATAGCTACTTAGCTTATAGTATACATATACATATTTATATAACGATAGTCGTGCTAGTGTTTGTTTTAACGCTGGTCGTATATACTCCTCCTCTTCACCCGATACCGCATCGATACAGGTGCAGTCTATTCGTCCAAAGGTCAAAAAATTATCTCTAGGTATACACTAAACCCTGTGGCCTGCGTGGTCGATCTCGGCAAGCTGCTGGCTGCTGCTGCTATATTATACCTATATAAAATTCCATTACGCATCTCAGTCCCTGTGGCGGTGGAGGAGGAAGAGGAAAAAAAATCTGGCAGGTATCGACACTCTTACGTTATTGCGCAATGTAAGCATGCAGGAGTGCCGAATACTCCTCCTCCTCCTCCTCCTCCTCCTCCTCGTCTTCGCCATCACCGAGGCAAATTTCTTCGGGCCCAGTGAAAGTCGCGCGCAGTAGCTACTACACGCATCGTCGTCGTCGACCGTCGATAGAAAACTGTACAGCTACTTGCCCATATACTCACAATATATGTCTTTGTGAGTTATATTCATATATCATGGAGGAGAGATTCAGATTCAGATTCAGAGAGAAAGAGAGAGAGAGAGAGAGAGAGAGAGAGAAAGAGAGAGAAAAAGCGGATTCACTTGCTAATATAGTATAAGCATGACTTCAAATAGCTCATCCTCCGTTAGTTTTCCACGCTACGCTAAATATCCTATAAATATATACCTATATATATGTATATCTAATATAACATATTGTACGTATATATGCCAGCCCGATTTTCAGTTATAAATCTGACTTTTAAATTTTCTGATTTTAAGCGAGTAGGAATTTGGATTTTCATTGGATTTTAGTGATTGCGCCTGACTACCTACCTCTGGCTAATACACTGCGGTGAAGCCACATTTTTTCAACAAAGCATCTTAAATCGTACCTATTAACAGCTCTTAATATGTATACCTATACCTATCCAATTGCCATCAAACTTATCTTAATAAACACCAAACTTTTTAAACCACATGATCAATATTATAATTGTATAAGTGATGTGTGTGTGTGTGCGTAGAGTTCTGTCTGTAGTTAAATGTCCCAATAAATATAAGCCAGTTCAAATAACGAAAGTCATCTGTAACGTATATAACGACGAGGCTCGTTTTACAGTAGTCTGTCCGTCTCTTTCAGACAATGGCATGATAATGAAAATAAAAAATACGCGACAAATCCGAATAAAAAAGCAAAAAAAAAAAAAATAAAATAAAATGAATTACTGAAATTCGCAGTAAAAAATCAGAAGAGCTAGCTTAATTATAGAATTATTATTTTCAATACCTGCGTATAAAATATAAAATTTCCATTCTACTCGTAATGCTGGATTGTGCAAGTATATATATATATACATATATAAAATACATATTTGATTGAAGCAGGCTCGCAATTTTTATCAACACAATCAATTCACCCGCGCGCACGAAACACATATGTATATAGTGTTACGCAAACTTGAGCGCCATTTAGTTCGAGCAGCGAGTTTTTAATTACCTTACAAATTAATGCAGTTTCTATTAATAAAAAAAAAAAATAATAAAATAAATAAAAAAAAAGTTCAAGTTTACAAAAAGAAGTCAAAAAAAAAAAAAAAGAATGTAGCAACCGCTCCAACGTACGCGATATAGGTATATTCTATCCAGCTGTAAGTATATTTATACAGATCCGTTTATTCCATAACGATTAACGACTTCCCGATTTCCACAAGCGCTTATACACACACATACACACAACACACACATGACCACGCGTGTATAAATTGATACTTCCTCTTAGTAGACATAAAGCGCGCGCGCGCGCGCGCTAAAAATCGAAGCATTCGAAGTTATTTAGGTACACCTCACCTCCTCGAGAGTGATTGCAGTAGAATCCTATCAATCTACATTTTTCTCTTTCCCACACACACACACACTTTTTCGTTCTGTCTCTCTCTCTCTCTCTCTCTCTCTCTCTGTCTCTGTCTCTCTCTCTCTCTTTCTCTCTCGAGTGATTTCCTGCAATCCCATCACACATTTCTCTTCTCGCCGCACGACGTCGACTTACAGCAAGAAAGAGAAGAAAGGAGGGGCCTTATACACACACACACACACACACACACACACACACACACACACACACACACACACACACACACTCACACCTACCTATACCTATCTCGGGGAGAAAGCGCGCCGGAAGGTCGAGAGGCGAAAGAAAGTGAGCCGTGTCGCCTTACTGATATTATAGCCAATGTGTAATGAGGTAAATATATATATAGGTACGTGCGTCTACCTGTGTCTGTGTGTCTGTGCGTCTGTGTATATA
>JAPYZE010002194.1:0-17397 GCA_030522805.1 Leptomastidea abnormis
TAAGACCCTTTTTGTCCGGAATGAAAATGTTGAATATAAAAAAAGTTACAGACGATAGAAAAAAAAATTGCAATCTCGCCCCGGTCTCCCCTATATATATTGTAAGCTTTGTAATGCTCTCTCTCTTTTTTTTTCTCGTGATGCATCACTTTGATAGGGTCGGTCAATGTGAATTTGCAAGATCGCTTAGCTATATATAAGAGAAATGATAAACTGTCTTATTTCACATTTAACAAATAGAAAATGACGTTTTAAGCGAAGCAAGCAATACTTAAGTATAATACGAAATGTGGAGCAGAACCAAATTCTAGTACGAGGCGATGCGAAATTTATTATAATACGCAAAGTCATTTGGACTACAATCTGCTGTATGGTGCGATAAGAATAAAGGCTATATCGTGATTACTATATGGCGTTCGAATAATAAAAAGCTTCCGGATAATCCGATATTTGTTCTTATCAACTTACGCAAAACTGATTGTTGGATATATAACTGAGAATGTCTTAAGAATGTGCGTATTCATAAATTACGGCATTTTTCACGTGTGCGTTTGTGTGTGTGTGTGTTCAGTGTTTGTGTATGTTTAACGATGTGTCATGAATTTAACTGTTATGCGGATATAAATGTACGAATGCAAATATGTGAATGAACGTTTAAATTTATGATTGTTAATTTTGCAAGATTGGATGGTCAATTTGAATGGAGATAATTAATTGTCTTATCGATATGAAGATACGTTTTGAAAGTTATGTGCACGAGTGATATACAAGTTTTTTTTTTAATGAAAGTAAAAATTACTATCTATAGAAGTAGTAAGAGTATTAATTACACGAATTGGTCCCGTTTTGCAAACATTCTTTATTCAATACTATTTTTTGTATAAATTAGTAGATAAATATGAAAATTAAATTAAACTAATTGAAGCTTTGAGCATTTATAAAAAAGAATATATTTTTCGAAAACATGTTTTTTTTACAGCAATTACATCATATCTTTAAATTCATAATATTCAATACACGAAAATAAAAAAAAAGCAAACAAAAAAAAAAGAATTATTCAATGACTAAATACCTATAAAAGTTTCATCGTAAAAAGTTCCAAACGCACGTTCACGTGTAGATACAATCAATCAGTAACTCTTTCTCAGCATAGTATATTACCATCCATCCACACAACTTTTCCATACAAATCTCGAATAGAAAAAATCGCGCAAGGATCTTCGAAGATTTATGCAAATCCGTCTATTTGTCAGTAGCAATCACCATTAGAGCAACTCGATATATTTCCGGAATGTCTTCAGGAAAAATCGGTAAGTTAAAAAGAAGATGGGGATATAAAAAAGAATAAAATAATCATGTTCGTCACCTGTAAAACAAATGTATGCCTATCGATCATTGATAAGAAAATCCGCATCATTGTGCACACATAGAAAATTTGTAACGGTACACTAAATATAGGTAAATGCCTATATTGCACCTCGAAAACTCACACACAGAAAGACCGCAAGAATGCACCTCTATATAGATACATATATACAACTGGTTAGCGATTGTAAATATTTCTGAGAAGTGCATACATATAGTCACCGAGACACACCGCTAATCAAAGTCTTCACTATTGTGGCAAACTGTGTATATACCTATAGCTCGGTCTCTATGCGACTCTGTAAAGACTACTTTAAAAAAAAAATCGACAAAGTGCGTGAGTTAATGCTATATATATACTCAATGAGCAGGATGCTTTCTTTTCGCTTGCGTTTCTGTTAGGTATACTATATGTTGCGGGAAGATAAAAGGCGAGGATTATTGTATTGTACTGGGAAATAGAAATTACTTCTCTTCGCTTGTAAGTATGAGCTGGTGTGTTTAAAAGTCTTATGTGGATAAGTGTAAGTTGGATCATTACACGTGTATAAATTGAGGTGATGATACACATATATTTAGTGTGTCGAATGTTGTGTTTCTAACTAATTGTGTATTGGAAGTAATTTTATTTGTTTGTTCGTTTTTTTTTTAGTAATGAATGGTAAATGTTTGTATTTGTAGTAATTAACGTCATAAGGAGAGAGTAAAAAAAAATCAAATCAGTAAGATTTACGACGCGATATATTATATGTGTTTATGTGTAATGAGCAAAAATTTTCGATTTCACGTCATATCTCTTGTCATTTGAATACAATTGGATGATTTGTGTGTGCTTATATGTGTAGGTATACACTAATTGCTAGAAATTTTTTTAATAATTCAAACGTCGACTATACATTAAGATCCGAAAAATTTTAAATTGACATTTCCTATATTAAGTATAGTGTGCTTGAATTGACTTTAAACAAAAATACTTAATTATTTCAACTTTTACATACAATAGTTTCATAAATATCATAAATTAATTTTTAATTTTATTATTTTTTATAATTATAATATAATTTTTATAAAATTTCTAAAAGTCTAACAGTTATACACAAACCACAACATCAACATAAAAAATGATAATAAAGAAAAATAATAATAAATCTTCAAATTGTCACTATAATACCATTTATTTTTATTTCTAAAATTTCAAGCAAGGACATTACTTTTTCAATGTCAATCCAATCAGCTTCAACTATAATATACAAGTATATCCTCTCAAGATCCTCAAAGACATATAAAAAACGTCAAGCAAATGTAAAAGTTCAAAATCTATGCGGAAACGTCAATCACACACGTCGTACGTATGTAAGTGCAAGTCACGCGTGGAAGTCTTGAATCAAAACTTCATCATCAAAGCATAAAAAGTCCCTTTATAAAAATATATATGTACGAGTATGCGCACAGTGCTATGATTTTCGCGCGTGAAAATGTGCATGTAACGTTTGTTTCTTCTCTATATACACGCACATAAGTGCAATCCAGAAGAAAATTTTCCAAGCACGAGGGAGAAATTACTGCAGATGAACTTATATGTATATATGTACACATATCTCATCACGTATTAGGAAAAGCATGTCCGGAGCGAGCAGAGGGAAAAATTAGACACTCTCCGCGGGCTTTCATGATCGTTTTGCCGGACACGCGCAGGAATCCGCAGCTTGAGTATACGTGATGTATATAATACGCTTGGACAGCTATATATGTAATGTGTCTGCGTCTATCGACGACCCAACTTCCCCCCCAGGGATTAATGTATCTACGCACACTAACAGCAAAATTTCTCTAGTCCGATCTCTAACTTGATATTGTGCGATACTGATAAATCGATCGGCAAGAGATGAGTATCGTAAAAGCGTTCACTTATTCTATGAACAGCTTTGATTTTGTTCTCTCTTTCAAACGCTCCTATACATAAAAGCGAAAGCCAATAAGTTATTGCAAAAAATCTCATGTCAAGATATCAATCACTGCTGGCATATAATATATAAGTATATCGAATTAATTGAAAAGGAATATTTTTGCACGAGTTACATTGAACGTTGACTGCTTGTAATAATATAGGATTGCGATATATATATATATAAGGGTTTGTGTGTGAATGAAAAGCGAATGATTCAAAACGCGACAAGTCTATATGGATATATGTGTATTAAATGACGAGTGTTGTGTTTGAAAGGTATGAAGAATGATGTTAAAGAAATATATGCATATTCATTGCGTCTATATAGGTACTAGGTATTATAATAGGATTGTTATCTAAATTGAAACTATTGAGTAATTTTAAAAACAAATTTTTTAGTTGTAATCAGTAAAGTTTTTGTACTTATAAAAAGTATTTATAAAATCATTGCCAAAAATTATATCCGTTTAACAAAATAAATAGATAGTAAATAGCGTATTTTTTGTAAATAAAAAATTTTTAATTTATTAATATTTTTAAAATTTCAATTGCATTGTATATTTTATTTTATTAAAAAAGAAAAAGATCATAACGCGAACGAATATATTCAATTAAAATAAGCGGAAAACAATATAACACAACGTGAGAAAAGCGCACGCAACGCATATATAAAAAGTCACGTGAGACAAGTGCAAAAAAAGATGCCCATTTCTATATTATATACATCTCACATACACACGGTATATACATATAGAAAGTTATTCGGTCTGAAAATGAAAAATAATAAGACTCAAGAAGTGCAAATATAGCATATCCTAGCATATAGCAAAGAAAGTAAAGAAAAAAAAAATATAGAAGAAGCAAAGAGATGTTTGTATCGTAACAAGCCAACTCCTCCTCCTTATTTCTCCCTCATTCAAGTTTGCTCCAATTCTCCTTCTGTAACACATACTTTATACTCGTTGGAGACGCTCCACTGCAGCAGTAGCAACAGCTGGTTATACAACTCGTACATATCTATGTATATTATAACGAGCTGCTTGGTTTCACCTGAACATATTTTCTTGATATATATGCTTATACAGAAGAGGAAGGCGAATAGGCAAAGAATTACTGGCTATGTATGTATCTACAGGGGGACATTATTTTTTCGCGAGAGCAGCTTGTCACAAAAGTAAAAAAAAAAAAAAGATATGTATACAACAATGAAATGCATGCTTGCGCTGCTTGCACTTGTGTGTCTCGTTATAATTCAGTAAATATACAACTATCAAAAAAGTGGGTGATCCATTTGCGTAATAAGCGCACAGCTGCTGCTGCTGTTTTGTTGCTGACTGCGCTTTCCATCTAAGTCTCTTTGTTATTCTTTTTTTAATTTTTTTTTTTTTTGGTGGGAAAAGCTGTGGTATTGTTATTATTATTATTATTATGATGGATATTTAGAGATATTTTCGAATCATATTTACTTTCTGTATCTAAATTACTTATTTTCAATTTAATATAAAGTAAAGAAAAATATAAATAATGCTATAGTTTTTGTTAACTTTTTTTTTGTAATATAAAGAGATAAGATGACTCATCTGAAAAAATCTATTTTTTTTACACATTTGATAAAAATGTAAAACAGAAAAAAAAAATTATACACAAATGTAGTCATGTAAGACGTTTCCTGTATCAAAAAAATACATGTGAATCTGATATTCAATTCCACATGTTTTCCTGAAATTCTAGCTGAGATTTCATCTAAATATTATCAGCAATGTAACATTCAAATGTAGATATATATTTATATACATTTACTCGGAAGTGAATCTACTGTTACGTTGTTATATACACACCTAAACTAATAAAGACAAATTTTTTTTTTTTTTTTTTTAACAAATATCGTTTAACATTACTTGTATTTCATTATTATCAGTAATCAATATTTAACAAATCATTGAGATAAGCTTTACTATTCCAGAATTTGTATAATTTCCTCAAACATTTTTAAAAGCAGTATAAGCGCGTACCTATCACACATACAGTTATTTTCGTCTTTTTTTTGTATACTTCCATTTCAGCACTTCTTTACAAACTTACGAACGGTATTATCTCAAACTGCTTGACGTCATTCTTTGTGCTCTAAAAATAAGGCTAGACTTCAAAATTTTTTTAAAAAAAGGTGAAGTAAAAATCATATAATGTGGATAGCTTATCTTTTAAAAAAAATGAATAGTCAAAGTGAAAAATAGCAGTCTGATGCTATACAGAAGCAAAAACAAAGAATAAGTTATTCGTCGGAAAGGAGCAGATCACAAGCAGTGCGTGTCTATATATACGTACGTATATATACATTTAAATAGCTTGTTTACCAAACAAATGGTGTTATCGCAAGAAAATAAGCCTATACTTATATTATATACACGGACACGGGAAATGAAAATGGGACGAGTAAGTAAGGTTCACTTATATTATTAGATGAGATAACGCGTATATTATAGTAAGATGTATGCCAGATATATGTAAATATAAACGTACATACATGTGTAATGAGAGAGAGGTATAAGAGAGGTGTGCAATAAAGAAAAAAAGAGGAAAGATAAATAGAAAAATGTTGCTGTTACGCAATGATGAATCATAGGTGAATCGGTACTGCTGAAGAGCGAGAATTTCGGCAAACTTATTATTATCAGCTGAATATCAGGTATGGTGATAATCGATGGGTAAATAATCATTTTCATATGACTTGGAAATCGAGAGATTTATTTACCTCAAGGGTCTCTTATTACAGTTTGAATTTCTAAACTTGTTTTAAAAGTAAAATTTCTTTCTATTTACTTATTTTGATTTAATATTGGCAGTTGATGAAAATTAATTTCTATTGAAAATACACAATACGATGTTAAAAGAAGAAAAAGGACTTGTTTAATCATCAAGCTTTTGTGCTGATGATTCTCTTAAACATAATTTTCTTTCAATTTTTTATTCTATTAAAAAAAAAATAATAATAACATTAAAAAAAATCATTTTTAGGCTTATTTTTTTATATCGAAAACAATTATTTTCGTTAAAACTATCTTGATTCTATGACATAGAATAATGATAGCACAAGTCAACAACAGGCAAAAAAAAATTAACACTTGTGGCGTATATACGAACGACACTAACTGATTAAAAAGCAACAATTACGAAACTCGAATAATTTATTGGCGATGCAAAAAGTAAATACGAGTATAATATACGCAAAACTATACTAATTGACGCAGTCTCTGATACACGAGCGTTGCGTGTAAATTAGATATTTTTTGTTCACTTTTCATCGGTATAATGTCTCAATTCAAAAAATTCGACTTGCTACTTACACTGCGCTTAATGCAGTAGAGATTTGTGTATACCAATCAATCCATTAATAAACGATTGTTTTCAAAATATAATCTCAAAAATGGTGAATTACTTACGTATTTTTTATAAAAATAAGCATTATTCTATAGATATGTGAATATAAATATTACTTTTACTTGAACTTACTATTATCTATCATTTTAGCACTAGTCATTAATTTATAAATTCCAGAATTAAATTTACTAACTTATAAAAAGTGCAGATGCACCACGAGACATTGCATTAAATTATCTGAATATTATAAGATTGTACAGGTACATTTTTTAACCATAATTAAAAATATTAATTGTTATTAATTTTTCTGTATACGTAACATGTATTAAGTATTCAAAATCAAAATTTGTCATCATCGCAAAAACGTCCGAATTAAATAAGAGCTTTGAAATGCTCAGAATAAAGCAAGCAAGCATTTCAAACTAACATACGTATACAATTCTCCGAAAAAAAAATAAATAAGCGAAATACCAAGCAAAAAGTACTCGTCTCTCAACAAAGTAATTAAACAATCTATTGTTAGCCGTGACGAGGGCAAAGGCCTCAAAAAAAAGCTTTTGAAAATTTCAATAAGAATACGTACTTAATGAACAGTAACCAGTATGCGAATAGTATCACACAAAACACTTCAATGCTTATGATAAATAAAGCCACTTGTACAGGCGTACAGCTTATATATCTATATAGGTATACACAGTTTGCTCCAAAACTTAATGACAACATTGTAACGCCTCACAAGCATTTATTTACCTACATTTATTACTATCAATCTATAAGACTTAAAAAGCATCCATAACCCTTTAATCCCTCCATTATCTTTATATCATCGCTTATTCAATTTTCATAACGACAAACTTCGTTTTATACATTCGAGCAAAATTTCAAATTTAACCGTCAATTACAAGAAAAGATACACATTTCAAAAACAACAACAACAGCAATAGCAAAATAACTCACCCCTTTCGCCGAAGTTTTCAAAGTTAATACTAAGCTGATAATCAAGCTCGGCAAATGTATTGAATATATTAACGAATGGATCCGGCTCGCTCACGAACACTTCCTCCTCGTGTTTTTTCGCCATTGTGTCTACTTATGCCTCTCGTGATGTGTCCAGCTGGTAAAATTAGGTAAGCCAATATTTGCGATAAGTATCATCCGCACATTTGTGGAAATACACACAGACACACAAACTCACTACGCGATGTACTTTTTTGAAAGGGCCTTTCGACACATAAAACCCCAAAAGAAAACGAAAACGAGACGAAGAACCGATCGTCTCTCTCGAAACGCGTACTGTATGGGTCGCTCCGCGATCAACGTGTTTTCCGGCTCTTTCCTTACTACCGGCTTTTCACCCTCCCCTCCCCGCCCACTCTTCTTCTCTCTTCTCCAATCGAAGTTTCTTACCTACTTCGTCTGTCGTCATACTCTCTCTCTCTCTCTCTCTCTTCTCTTACTCACACATGGAATTATTTTTGCACACTTACTAAGAAATACTGCACGAGAATTCGGAGCGAAAAACGAATTGGTGGATAAGTACATACGAGTCTCGACACTCTCGATGCATATGCACGTGGAGTAGATTAGAGTAATGTTATCGAATATACATTCGTTACTCTAATTAGAATTTAAAAAAAAAAAGTGTACCGAAATGTAATAAAAACGTAACGTTATAAAGTTGTATAATGATTTAAAAAAAATTTAATTATTTGTTTAAAAGAATATTCTTTTAACTAAATGTTATATTTATTTTGTAATCGTTAACTTTAATATAGAAACCTATTATTGTTTAATTTTAATTTATAAAAACAAATTAGAATTATTCATAAGCAAAAAATGTATTTTGACGCAAATTGCTTTGCACTGTCTTAAATATTTTAAATAAAAAAACTCAACATATGTTATTTTAAATTATAAGAAAGAATAAGATTTAGAGATATTCTAATCAAGTTATCCATTTATTTACATGTTCAGTTATTTGTACAATAATTAAAATATTTGTATATTTTGGAAAAAAAATATATTTTAGTGTAAATAAACCCTTAAATATATGAGTACTCTTATTAAGTTTGCAGATTAATGTACTAAGATATCTTAAAAATTCACAATTTTTGTTGGTATTATCCAAAATGTTGTTAACATAAGTTTGACTTGTAATATTTAATTAAAGTAATTATTTTTTAACTTTTAAAAAGCCTGCAGTATTTGAAAAATATTTGGCATTTGCTTCATTAACTTTCTTTTCTGCAGCTTGTGGATTTACTATTTCCAAGCCCTAAAAATGAAAAATAACAGTTATTGTTATTTAATTCCAATATAATAAGATAAATATATTAAGCTAAATTATAAAGATGAAAATGGATAAATACCTGAAGTGGTGTAAAGGCAATACTAGAAGCTGTTCCTGAAACTTGTTTCTTAACTGTAGTACTACCACCCCATTGTTGCTGTTTTTGCAGATTTTTCTGTAAAGTTTTTGAAATTCGAACTTTGGTCTTCTCATCTATTTGTGCTGATCTGATTCTTCCAGTTCCTGCTTTTCCAATTGTGCCTCGTGTATATCCAAGATCTTCTTGATATGCATCAGTTTCAATCTAAAAAATTAAAACATATTTTGTACTTCTCTTTCATTATGTTATAGTATGCTATATAAAATTAAAACATTTCAATATTTACATCAGCAAAATTCATTCTGTTGGCTTGTTTTCTGAATTCTGTTATTGCATAACGCTCCTTCATTTTTCTGACTCTTTTACCTCCACGCTTCTTCCGGCCTGGATCAATAGGTTTGGGCAATGGTTTTATAAATTTCACAGGTGGAGGTTCTAATAACTTGTCTAGTTTCTTTTCTATTTCTTCCCGTAATTGTTCACCAATATGGGCATCTGTACTTTCATGACAAGCATCAACACGAGCAGCTAAGGCACTCTTTGCAGCAACAAGTCTTGCAGCTTTCCTTCGTAAATCCTTAAAAAAAAATTGCATTTTATTTAATTAAATTGTACTAATTTAAATAGAAAAGTAATGCTACAAGATTAATATTTTCTTACAGCTGGAGTATCTTGCACAATTTTTGAATAATAAATAAATCCAGTGTGAGGTAATGCTGTAACTTGTGAGAAACCTGAAAGTGTAGTTTTCTTAGCACCTAAAAGTAATATATTACAAGCAGGCATTTTTGACAATTTTGTTAAGCCTCCAGCAACACCTATAAAAATAATAAATTTTTAAAAACAGTTTACACATTTTAAAATTTTAAAATTTGTAAATACATTAAATACATACCCATAAGCTTAGCTGCTGTTGAAGCTCCAACAATAGCTGATAAGTTTGGAGCAATAAAAGCCATTCTACTTTCAACATATTCAAATATTTGTTGCTTTAAGCTGTTCAGTTCTATTGCCATATCACAAGCTTCTTCAATAGCTTCTAGTTCAGGTTGAGTTAATAATTGCCTAAAATACAAATAAGCAATTTAAAAAACACAATTTTAACTTTTAAAATACAAATAATTTATCAATAAAAAGTGCTACAAAGTTTCAAATTGTAATTTTACCCTTGTGTTGTTGAAGCAGTTACAGAAACAACCATAATAGTAGCTTGAGTTAAAAATCCTTGGAGAATTTCATTATTTTTTGCTCTTTCCAAATCATTCTTTAACTCTTTTACTGTTAACAAATACTCAAACTGTTCAACCACAAGAGATTCAAGTTCTGGAAATCTTTTTGAATATTTGCTTGTGGTAAACCGATGTATTGTTGCTGAAAAATATAAGGTTCTGAAATAAAAGAATTTGTATAGCAATAGAACAAAGAAAAGTATTACAATTATTTACAATAAATAAAGAGCGTAATTATACAAGTTAAAAATTAATAAACTTACAAATTTCATTGTCTATTTCAACAGCTAAATTATTAGCTTCAACAATAAGTTGATACTCTGGGTCAGATTCCACAGGACCAATAATATCTGAAGATTTTCTACTGATTTTGCAATATTTGTCAATCTGAGACGTAACCTTTTCCATTAACGGTGAGTCCCTTAACTTAGCTAGTTCTCGAATAGAATTAACTTTTATATCTGCAACTAAACACAAGATTGAATAAAGTATTATAATTAATTAATACATTTTGTTTTTTATCCATTTATGTATATTTTTTAAACAAAAAAAAAAAAGAATTCTAACCTTTCTCTGTGATTTTTGACGATACCGATGTTGGAAGAAGTTGCTCCGGCATCGCCTCTTCTTCAGGAGCATCAGTGTCATCTTCAAGATCTGCTAATAGTTCATCGGCCAAGGACATTTTGACTTACTTTTTTGTTAAATTTGTAATTAATAATATAGTTAAATAGAAATTGCAAACTTTCGTCGGCTTTTTTCACGTCAACTGCACTCGTTTTCGTTTAGCGTCTGCAGCTCTGTTGGACAATCGAATTTAGTAAATAACTTCTTTATCGACTCAAAGAAAATTTTTGAAGCGATAATTTTCTTACTTTATTAATTATACAAAAATAAGAAAATAAAGAAAATTAACAACAACAAAAAAATAGTTTTTAGATTACTGAATTTTCACTTTTTGTCTAATAATTAAACTAATCGTAAAATATTAATAACTGCGTAGCAAATTGCAAATTATACAATAAAGATCACAAATTTAAAATCATAAAATAAGCATTTTTAAAATTCATTGAAAAAGCATGTATGTACTTTTGATAAATGACATAAATTTTTGCTTGCCACATATTAATATAATTTATTTAAAAAAAACTTTAATAAAATAATTTATGGACAAAAATGCTCTAAAAGCTCACCTGTTTAAACGCTATTTTCTTTTACGTTGAAAATTTTTTACTCAGTTAACATAAAATTAAAATTTTTGTGCAATTACGTGATTGACATAAAATGGAATTTGAATAAAATATTAATATTGCGATTACACGTTGCTTGTAATTTTTAAGCCTGCTTATTAATAAACATTTGATAAAATAATATAACAGTAAATCTACATGGTTTGTATGTGTAATAAACCTGATATCATTTTTTAAATGTGGCATGTTTAAACAATTTTTTATTTTGTCTTCAAAAATTTTTATTAATTATTAAAAATTAAAAAAAAAAAATTGAAAAAAGTCAATGTAATAAAATGATATTTATAGTTTTTCTAATGCTATAAAAATTTGACAATAAACATGAATTTTTCAAACAATTATTAAATAATATCGAAAAAATTGCTGCGTTGAAATGTACCATTCTATTTGAGTTATTTTCAGAAAAAGATTCTCATTGTCAATTTATTCAGTAAAAAAATTGTAAAGTTTTAAATTAATTTAAAATTTTGTTAATTTATTTTTAGATTTTTTATTTGTGAAAGCATAAATTTTTTGTGAAATACGTTTAATTAATTATTTGCTATTTAAATTTTTTGATTTTTTAATACCATTTTTACAAATCTTTTATTTTGTAAAATGTAAAATTTTTCAGCTGGGTACATACATGTACATTTTATTAATGAAAATGTAAACCATTATTTATAATTTATGGTACTGCTACATTATTGGAATTAATAGCATCGTATAGTTACAGTAAAATGAAAATTACGTGGGTATAAATATATTCGCGCTTAATTAGGAAAGTACTTATCAGATTATTTATTTTTTGCTTGAAGTGGTCACATAAGAAAAGTAAGTACATTGTTAAGAAAATAAAAAAAAATTTAAAAAAGTATTTATCAAAACAGCTTAGGTAAAAATTTTTTTGTTTATAATAATAAGTATTAATTTCAGTAGGACAAATATATTTTTCTATTTTAATTTAATTTGACCATTTGATTTGTGTATTATTAATCAAAATATTTCATTAATGTTACCTGCAATATCCTTCTCGTATTTGTATATTATAAGTTGATTAAATACTGTGAATACGCATGATTGCTGTCTTGTATAACCAATCAAAATGTTAAGACTCAAAAAATCAAAAATTAGTTTAAAAATTGAAATGTACCAGCATTTGGCTTAGGTAAAGTAAAAAATATCAACATCGCAATAATTAAAAAAAAAATTTTGTAGGCTTAACACGATGAAAATATTGTATGCCTTAATTTGTTTGGCTGTTGTGGCTATTCTGTGTTTATCAGTTAAGGTAGGCAATATTTTATTAGTATACTAGTTAATATATTCTTTACTTAGATTAATTTTATTAACGAATTTGTTGTTTCGTTTAATTTTAGGGAAATGAAGATGTGAGTATTTTTTTTAAATCTTATTTTACTTAATAAAAAAATCTGTTTATATTTACTTAAACTGTTGTTAATTTTATGTAACAGAAAACTTAAACGCACATTAAAATATATCTAAAATACTGTTTTTTTTATGAATAAAATTTATTTTAATAACAAAATATTAATTTTGATTTCTAAAATTAATTACAATTAAATTTATAAAAATATTTTACAATTATCACTATTCAAATATTTTCTACCTCAAATTTATTTTTAATGATAAAATTTATACGTTTAAAATTTAAAGAATTTGATAAACTTATAGGCAGATTGTAAGGCTAAGGTTGTAGCCACCTGCCAACGTGATAATAACAATTCGGATGCAGTCGAAAAATGTATTGTAAGTTATTGAATGCTTATTTTTTTAATAATTATTTAATTCATAAAATTAATACATTATTATCAATTGTTTAGGCTGAAATGTCAAAGATATGTAATTTTGAACTGCCTATTTCTCGTTGAAAGAATATTTATAACAAGAATACACGCGCGAATGAATTTTCAAAACTATATTCATAATACTACATTAACGTGTTCACCTGTTTGAACGTTATTTTTTATTATGTTAATAATTTAGTGCGTAATTGATATTAAATTGAACTTGAATAAAATGTTAATATTGTACTTTGTCTAACTTTTTAAACCCTCTTAATAAAAATCACCTGATAAAATAATTTAATGGCAAGTGTGCTAATGTATAATTGATATCTGATATCAGTTGTAAAAGTTGAAATGTTTCGTTTTTATTACAATCTTTTAAAAAAAATTTTTTACTTAAAAGATATTTTTAAAATATTATAAAAATAAATTAATGAAATATTGTGATATAAATTATTTTTTTAACAATATAAAAAATAATGTAAGTTACTATAGTTACTGTATTTTTAAAAAAGATTGTTATCAAAAAATAATAACATTAAAAAGCTCGTTATGTTAAAATGTATGTTTAACAAGATTGTTACAGGTATGAGATTCTTTTTCTACGAAAGATGCAAATTATTTTTCCAAAAATATTATTAAAATAATAATTACTTTAAAATTTACTTAATTTTATTATTTAAAATGAAATTTATTTTGTACATTTGAGCACATTCACATATATTATATTTTATGAATTTTTTAAGTTATTTTATTATACGAGTTAATATTATCGTAATTATATTAAATTAAAAATTACGGATTATAAATATTCTTAAATTTGAAAAGCACTTGCCAGATATGATTACTTTTTACGTGAAGATATCATGCAGGAAAGGTAAGTGTATTGTTAAAAATATATAAAAAAAGTCAAAAATCTATATAATATTCATTTAAAATATCAATCATACCTAAATTATCTATTGTATTTTATTCTTTAAATATAAAAAAAGTAAAATTCTTCAATTAATTATTTTTATTTATATTCGTATGCTTATAATATTAATTTAATGATTAATTTTTTTTTTTAAATAAATATATTTTTCCATTTCAACTCAGTTAAATGTAAGAATAAATTTGTAATCAAAAATACCTTATTAATTCCACGTGCAATAAGTATAGTATCATATTTACATTGATTAGATACACTGTATAACATTGATATGTATGATGTCTTATATAAACGATCTAGACTTAAAAGTGAGAAATGTACAGAAAATTAGACGATAATGATTTTTTTTAAATTATAATTATAAAAAACATACACTATAATCAGTCTTGATCAAGTAAAAATATTAAAATCAATATATCATTTAAAATTTTCACAGCAGGCTAAACATGATGAAAATATCACATTTAATCTGGTTGGTCGTTATTGCCATTTTGTGTTTATCAGTAAACGTAAGCATTTTTCTTTCGATTTGATAATACTTTTTCTTTGAAAGTTATTTTATTAATAAATATATTTTCTTATTTGATTTTAGGGAAACGAAGATGTGAGTACTAATCAAATTTGATTTTGTCTTATAAATCTGTGACAAAAAATGAAATAATTTAATTACAAAAAATAAAATGGAACATGTAAATGTTATATTGTAATTTATAAATTTCTGTTGGCTCTGAAATACACTTTACAAAGATAATGTAGACTTAACCCACATACATATCTTACTATTTACATTAATTGTACTTATAAAAAATGTACTAAAAAAAATTAAATTTATTAAATAAATTTGCAATAGGAAGAATGCAAAGCTCGAGTTGTATCAACCTGCCGAAGGGAAAATAAAAATTGGAAAGCAGCTAGTACGTGTATTGTAAGTTCTTAAATTTATTTTTGTTTAAATTTATTTAATGATATTTTTAATAAAAATAATACATAATTTTTGATTGCTTAATAGATTGTAATGTCAGAAAAATTATGTACAATATATCTTCCTGTGAGTGGTTAAATTCTGTATCTAAGAAAATAAGTATATGTACAAGAAAACGTATTTTAAAAATGATCTTTATTTTACCAAATTGTACATACATTGAATAATAGACAATAAAAATTAATAAATAATTTATAACAAATTTAGAAGACCTTAACAACAATTTATTAAATATCATATTCTTAATTTACAAAAAAAAAAAAAAAAAAATTGAATACATTTCTCAATTTTTCAACAATTATTAAGAAACAAAGTTTACATACAAGAAAGTTCTCTATACATTCATACACATTATAATACAATCGGCAGATTATAATCAAACAAACGCAAAGTAAAATTGGAAAATTTTCCAATAGATAAGTCTCTTGACGTTATATTCACACGTATAGTAGTTAGGTATAGGACACGTACGTATATATACAGAAATGAAGAATGAAATGAATAGAGAATGAGTATGGAAGTGAGAGAGAGACGGAGAAAAAGAGAGCGCAAAGAGATGAGTAATATAATCGAAAACTGTGATCTATGGCCTGCTGGCCAGTCTATTGGCTATATATGCAGGCGCTCTGTTATCGGTCTTTATATTTCCATCCTCGTTTAACACGTGTACCTATTATTATACCTATATATATATATATATATATATATATATATATACAGAAAAGTAACGATCGTCTCTCTGCGTCATATTCATCCATCGCAGGGGAGGGCTGCATTTCAGTCTCATCACACCCGTGATATATACTTATATACTTCGCGAGAGAAGATATAATACGACGATCGATGAGAGAGACATTATACACTCGTATACGTTACGTGTCTTGTGTCCAAGTACAAATGAAATCACTGAGTTTAATGCACTGTATTCTTTTTCTATTTAATATGATAAGTACATATAAATCTCGATCGGTTAATTATTCAGTGAAAAAGAGAAGCATCACGGTCAGTGTGTTCTGAACACTTGCACGGATATCATAAAATTATATATAATATAATATAATATAATATAGCTCGATATCAGTTTATAAGCATCTTTTTAAGTCGATGGTATTAGCTATACGTATATTGTATACATATAACCGATAACGTTTGAGATATTGAGTGCTTTTGAAGCTGATCGAGTGGCTCTCTCTCTTTCTCTCTCTTTTTCACTTGAAGAAAGTCATATACTCAGTTTGAAAGTATAATATAATTTAGTGTGTATGTATGTGTGCTTGCGTTTGTGTGTGTGCGTGTGTGTGTATGTTAGAAACGAAAAAAGAAAGAAAAAGAGATGGATAGATAGATAGATAGAAAGGGTAAAAGTTGCATAAACGTGTGTGAGAGACGAAAGCAGAAAAGTATTTATATATTATTTGTGTGTGATTATTTGTGCTTGCAAAGAGAGGCGAATGCATATTAGGCAAGGTGCATAATAATATATAAGTATTCTTACTATCCGCGAATGAGAGAATTGAGTATAAAGAGTTACATTTGCAGTATGTATATTTTTTATATTGGTTGTCATTTGAATGCTAGTATAAGAGTGGGAGTGTAAAAAAGATTGGTATTAATTATAATATACAAGATCTTTCAAATTACAATATATTAGAAAGTTTTATACATTTTTTTTATATCCAAAAATATATTGTAGATTAAATAATTATATAATAAAAGTATAAATACCAAAAAAATAAATAAATAATACATGTATTATTATCACCTTTTTTTTACTAGTTTTTAATACAATTTGGTACCAAAATTGTTTAATTACTCTATATAACCGCTAGGTATACAAAATTATTAGATTCTGCATAAATTATACGTATGGTATTCATGATGTAGCACTTGCCAGATCGAGTATATATATACGTAACATATTTATGCATATATATATATATCTTCATAGACATATCGAAAGTAAATTGGAGAACAAGAGAATAAGAAGAAAGACGAGAATGTATAACGTAATAGTCTATGCTACCAGAGAGAAAGTTACGCGTAGGGGAGACCGGGGCATGATTAAAACGGGGCATGATTAAAATTTTGAGATTACTTTTGATAGGGTTAATGGAATCGGATGAAACTTGGAAGTCAT